>SJXQ01008375.1:66137-165305 GCA_006408695.1 Aepyceros melampus | reverse complement strand
TCCAGTGGTCATGTATGGATGTGGGATTTGGACTGTGAAGAAAGCTGAGCACTGAAGAATTGATACTTTTGAACTGTGGTGTTGGAGAAGACTCTTGAGAGTCCCTTGGACTGCAGGGAGATCCAACTAGTCCATTCTGAAAGAGATCAACCCTGGGATTTCTTTGGAAGGAATGATGCTAAAACTGAAGCGCCAGTACTTTGGCCACCTCATGCGAAGAGTTGACTCATTGGAAATGACTCTAATGCTGGGAAGGATTGGGGGCAGGAGGAGAAGGGGATGACAGAGGATGAGATGGTGGGATGGCATCACTGACTCGATGGACGTGAGTCTGAGTGAACTCCGGGAGTTGGTGATGGACAGGGAGGCCTGGAGTGCTGTGATTCATGGGGTCGCAAAGAGTTGGACACGACTGAGCGACTGAACTGAACTGAACTGAGCACAGTCAAAGGCTTTGGCATAGTCAATAAAGCAGAAATAGATGTTTTTCTGGAACTCTCTTGCTTTTTCCATGATCCAGTGGATGTTGGCAATTTGATCTCTGGCTCCTCTGACTTTTCGAAAACCAGCTTGAGCATCTGGAAGTTCACAGTTCATGTATTGCTGAATCCTGGCTTGGAGAATTTTGAGGATTACTTTACTAGTGTGTGAGATGAGTGCAATTGTGTGGTAGTCTGAGTATTCTTTGGCATTGGCTTTCTTTGAGATTGGAATGAAAACTGACCTTTTCCAGTTCTGTGGCCGCTGCTGAGTTTCCCAAATTTGCTGGCATATTGAGTGCAACACTTTCACAGCATCATCTTTCAGGATTTGAAATAGCTCAACTGGAATTCCATCACCTCCACTAGCTTTGTTCATAGTGATGCTTTCTAAGGCTCACTTGAGTTCACATTCCAGGATGTCTGGCTCTAAGTGAGTGACCACACCATGGTGATTATCTTGGTCATGAAAATCTTTTTTGTTCAGTTCTTCTATGTATTCTTGCCACCTCATCATAATATCTTCTGCTTCTGTTAGGTCCATACCATTTCTGTCCTTTATTGTGCCCATCTTTGCATGAAATATTCCCTTGGGATCTCTAATTTTCTTGAAGAGATCTCTAGTCTTTCCCATTCTATTGTTTCCCTCTATTTCTTTGCACTGATCGCTGAGGAAGTCTTTCCTATCTCTCCTTGCTATTCTTTGGAACTCTGCATTCAGATGCTTATATCTTTCCTTTACTCCTTTGCTTTTCACTTCTCTTCTTTTCACAGCTATTTGTAAGGCCTCTCCAGATAGGCATTTTACTTTTTTGCATTTCTTTTCCATGAGGATGGTCTTGCTCTCTGTCTCCTGTACAGTGTCATGAACCTCCGTCCATGGTTCATCAGGCACTCTATCTATCAGATCTAGTCCCTTAAATCTATTTCTCACTTCCACTGTATAATCATAAGGGATTCGATTTAGGTCATACCTGAATGGTCTAGTGGTTTTCCCTAATTTCTTCAATTTAAGTCGAGTTTGGCAATAAGGAGCTCATGATCTGAGCCACAGTTAGACTTTCTTGGTGGCTCAGATGGTAAAGCATCTGCCTAGAATGCGGGATATCGGGGTTAAATCTCTTGTTCGGGAAGATTCCCCAGAGAAGGCAATGGCACCCCACTCCAGTACTCTTGCCTGGAAAATCCCATGGACGGAGGATCTTGGTAGGCTACAGTTCATGGGGTCTCAAAGAGTTGGACACGACTGAGCGACTTCACTTTCAGAGGGTCTTAAGATATTAAAATAACCCTTTTACTTTAAGAGCAATAATATTTATTGTGGACCATTTGAAAATATAGATCACAGGAAAAAATCCAACAATCTGACCTCTCATACCATTACTTAATGTAATCTTTTACACTTATACTTCCATATTCAATACTATTCATAAGTGGAGTCACAATGTATGGACTGTTGTTGAACTCCCAGTATATCATCAGACAACCTGTTCATACAGCAGGCTGACAATATAGACATGTTTAAGTAAACAAAAAGAAAGGCAGCATCACAGAAGCATTTATAAATCAAGCACTTAATTCACTTAGAGGAGAAAGTGATTTAGATTCATCCTCCATATTCTAAGTCTCTTAAAAGTTAACTGTGAAAGCAATCACCGGAAGATGGAATGTTCTGGTTTATAGGTGAGCTAGCTGAGGGGTTCTCCTTCTGCTTCTGCATTCTTTTGGTAATTTGTGATGCTTTATGCTACTTGTGTACCTTGTAGAACATCTCTAGTCTAATCTGTTGGGATATAATATTTCTATAAAACAACTCAGATATCAAGAACTCTAATTGTCTCTTTTGGGCTTCTGACCCATTTTTCCTGCTTTCAATAATACAGTTGTATAGGAAATAAATTTTAAAATCAAAGCATAGCCTGATAGCTTTTCCCCCTACTATCACCCACCTTGATATTTCTTGTTTCCTTAGCATTCCAAATTTCAATCTGCAGTATATAATAAAGAACTTACTGACTGTCCAAACCCCCATTCTTTGTAATTTACATAAGAGCTTTTGCTTTCTTAGAAATCTTTAAAAAATAAGTGTTTGGGCACAGTCATCTCCCCCCTGTTACATGTCTATATTTGTTTCCCATTTCAACCAGCTTAGGGTTTTGTTTTAGTGGAAGCTGCCTGGTCTGATTAAGAGCTTTAGTTAG
Organism: Aepyceros melampus; assembly: GCA_006408695.1. Taxonomy (NCBI): domain Eukaryota; kingdom Metazoa; phylum Chordata; class Mammalia; order Artiodactyla; family Bovidae; genus Aepyceros; species Aepyceros melampus. Next base: position 162,625 of record SJXQ01008375.1, on the reverse strand, counting down.
CATTGAAAATTTGTATTGGCAGGGTTAATTGCATAGAGAATTGTTTCCATGGCTATAGACAATTTACAACTTGATGTTGCTTCTCTAATACTTTGCTTTTTGAGATGAAATAATGTATGATTTTCCAAAGATGATGATATAGTATTTCACTGGAGTTGAAAGTTTCATGTGAAATTTGGCCTTTTGCAAAACAGACTGTAGTATAAAAGTAATAGTGAAAAGTATTAAAAATTACTATCTCCTAGTAAAGAAGTGATTTTTATTGCAAATCACCAGAATGGAAGTAAACCTGAAGTAGGTATTGTAATTTAATGCATTCTTGTCTTAGATTATACTGAGTGACTTACTTTCAGCCAGAATAATTGTGCTGTCCTTGGAGAAAGTTAGGTAGAAAATATCCAGTGAGAGTCATAGTATTTTATAAAAAGGGGAGATATATGATTACATGACCTCCTTTTTGGTGTGATTGGAGGATGCTAAAGTGGAGTCATGGAATTTAGAAAAGTCCTGGGCCTGGGTGAGATGTTGCCCTAGATTAGGTAATCAAGGACTAGTTTGATGATTATGTTCTAGTTATAAAGGGTGGAATGCGTCTTGATGAAGTAGAGTAATACCAAAGATAAAGTAAGGTCTGTTTATAGTTTTTTTTTTTTTTTTACAATGTTTGATTTGTCCATTTGCTCTTATTGAGAACCAGGGTATAGACATTAGCTTCCTTGATTCTACTGAGGACCAAAGCTAATTTTAGAAGACAGAACTTTAAACATTGACAATGTTTGTGAAGTCACTTCATGTCATGAGTGCCTTTTATGCAACAGGTGCTAAGTTGGATGTGTGAATGAAATGATGTGTAGAAATAGAGACTAGTAGGAGAAGATGAATGTGGAATCATTTTGTTTAGAAAGCAATGAATGTGATTTTTTTCTCCTCTCTCTTTATTCTTTCCATATACTTGGAAAAACAACTACTTGAAATATTTAGGCTTCAGTAAGCAAGGATTTACCCAGTAATCAAAGAATCTTTATCAAGCACATGCTATACACAGTGTTGTTCTAGATCCTGCTGCTGCTTCTAAGTCGCTTCAGTCGTGTCCGACTCTGTGCGACCCCACAGATGGCAGCTCACCAGGCTCCCCCGTCTCTGAGATTCTCCAGACAAGAACACCGGAGCCGGTTGCCATTTCCTTCTCCAATGCATGAAAATGAAAAGCGAAAGTGAAGTCGCTCAGTCGTGTCCGACTCTTAGCGACCCCATAGACAGCAGCCTACCAAGCTCCTCCATCCATGGGATTTTCCAGGCAAGAGTACTGGAGTGGGGTGCCATTGCCTTCTCTGGTTCTAGATCCTAGGAATATAATAATAAACAATCCATGTTTATGCTCTTATGAAGCTTACATTCTATTTGGAGCACAGGAGAGAAAAGAAAGAGAAGAAAGAAGAGAAGGGATATCAAATAAACACATACCTTCAGATTGTGATGGACTGAGGTTGTAAACAATGAATAAGTTACGTTATATGGGATAGTCAGATTAATTCTTTCCGTAGGCTGATTTTAGCAGTGACCTGGATAAAGTGAAAAAACTGGACAAATAGACATCTGGGAGAGCATTCCAAGGTGGGGTGAAGAGGTAGATGTTGTAAAAGATTTGGCCCCCACAGTTTTCCAGCATCTGTTTGCTACAAGCTGCCTTGAGGTTCCAGGACCTCTCCCAGTATATCCCCAAATTCTGTCTTCTTGGGGGAAGCTCCAATGTTTTACTCCTTTATTGCTTACCTCTTAACAAAATAGCTCTCATTTCTTGAGTGTGAACCAAGGTGCCAGACACTGATTATCTAATTTATTCCTTACAATAATCCTGCAAAACAAGCATTACTATCTCTGTGTAAAGATGAGAAAACTGAGTACCCAAGAGATTAAAGAGTTTTAATAGCATGTAATAGTCCCAGATTTCTGGGACTGAATGGAAACTTTCTAATTCTGAAGGTCATTTTTCTAGACTACATGGTCTTTCTATATTTACTTGATTTGTGACCTTGCTTTCAGTTAAAAGCTGATTTCTAACACAGAATTATGTTAATAGGTTAATATTTTTTAAATTAAATGTTTTATTTTAAGATATTATAGATTTATATACTCTTGTAAGGAATAATGCAGAGAGATCCTGTGTATACCTTCCTCTGATTTTCCCAATGGGAACATCTTTCAAAGTTATTGTAAAATAGGAGACAGGAAAATTGAGGCAAATCTCTTTTTATTTTAAAATTAAATGAAAGATTCTTTAAATTCTATAATGCTTTATAATTTTTGGAAGTTTCACACATATGATAATCTCTTTTCTTCTCTTGCCCCTATATTGACCCTCCTACCTTTGCTCTCCCCTCAGGTAACCATTAATTGGTTATCTATTTCTGTGAATCTGCTTCTTTGTGTTTTATTCACTAGTTTGTGTAATTTTTAAATTCCACATATATCATGTCATACAGTATTTGTCTTTGACTTATTTCACTTAGTGTAATACTCTCCAAGTGCATCCATGTTGCTGCAAATGGCAAAATTTCAAGAATTTAAAGTTTTAAAACTACCCAAGGCTGTGTGGATGCATTGTAACTGTGATGTGAAGGTGAAGAATTTACGAGACAATTTCAATCATTTCACATATTGCCAGACTTCAGCAATACTTGAATTGTGAACTTCCAGATGTTCAAGTTGGTTTTAGAAAAGGCAGAGGAACCAGAGATCAAATTGCCAACATCCGCTAGATCATTGAAAAAGCAAGAGAGTTCCAGAAAAACATCTATTTCTGCTTTATTGACTATTCCCAAGCCTTTGATTGTGTGGATCACAGTAAACTGTGGAAAATTCTGAAAGAGATGGGAATACCAGACCACCTGACCTGCCTCTTGAAAACCTATATGTAGGTCAGGAAGCAACAGTTAGAACTGGACATGGAGCAACAGACTGGTTCTAAATAGGAAAAGGAGTACCTCAAGTCTCCCTGCTTATTTAACTTCTGTGCAGAGTACATCATGAGAAACGCTGGGCTGGAAGAAGCACAAGCTGAAATCAAGATTGCCAGGAGAAATATCAATAACCTCAGATATGCAGATGATACCACCCTTATGGCAGAAAGTGAAGAGGAACTAAAAAGCCTCTTGATGAAACTGAAAGAGGAAAGTGAAAAAGTTGGCTTAAAGCTCAACATTCAGAAAACGAAGATCATGGCATCTGGTCCGATCACTTCATGGGAAATAGATGGGGAGACAGTGTCAGACTTTATTTTTTTGGGCTCCAAAATCACTGCAGATGGTGATGGCAGCCATGAAATTAAAAGATGCTTACTCCTTGGAAGGAAAGTTATGACCAAGCATTATTAAAAAGCAGAGACATTACTTTGCCAACAAAGGTCCGTCTAGTCAAGGCTATGGTTTTTCCAGGAGTTATGTATGGATGTGAGAGTTGGACTGTGAAGAAAGCTGAGTGCTGAAGAATTGATGCTTTTGAATTGTGGTGTTGGAGAAGACTCTTGAGAGTCCCTTGGACTGCAAGGGGATCCAATCAGTTTATTCTAAAGGAGATCAGTCCTGGGTATTCTTAGGAAGGACTGATGTTGAAGCTGAAACTCCAATACTTTGGCCACCTGATGCAGAGAGCTGACTCATTGGAAAAGACCCTGATGCTGGGAAAGATTGAGGGCAGGATGAGAAGGGGATGACAGAGGATGAGATGGTTGGATGGCATCACCAACACAATGGATATGGGTTTGGGTGGACTCTGGGAGTTGGTGATGGATAGGGAGGCCTGGCGTGCTGCGATTCATGGGGTCACAAAGAGTCGGACACAACTGAGTGACTGAACTGAACTGAACTTCAATCATTTCATTTTCTTTAAAATAACCCTCAAAATAAATAGTTTTTATTCCTATAAAAACATAAATTGGCTTTCTCTCCATGGATATAATTTTGAATTATGTTGATTGGAGGATAAATCAGGAGAACTGCATACTAGTATGTGAATGTTTAAATAATTATCGTTAATTTAAGTGTCCTTAAGAGAGCTTTAGCTGCTCAAGTGAACATTTGCTTAATTTAAATTGAATTAAAAATGATCTTTGGGAGAAACAGTTTCTAAAGTGCAACTTGGGCTTTATGGAAATGGGAGGAGTAAGAGATGTTGTGTTGCAAAGAGCTAATATTGGGAGAATGGAATTTTGAGCCTCACTGTTGCAGATATGCCTGAATATTAGATTGGTACAAAATTGCAATGTCAAATGATGCTCCAGAGGGGCAGAAAAGTTTCTGTCTAAGGTTTCTTTCCTGCGGCCACAGAGCTCTATCAAAGGTTCATTTCTTGCTTTCAAATTTAGGAGCATCTAGGAAATTCCCTGAAGGATAATTTTATGTAGAATATATTAAAATGTTCCAATCTTCGCTCACCTTCCAGGTGGCTGAACAGAACTCCTAGGGGAAGAGATTACATAAGGGCCTGCTAAGTAACATGAAATAGGTGCCAAAGCAGCCCCTTTGTTTTAGAAATGTGTTATTGGAGAATTGCATAAGTAAACCAATATGTTGATATATTCCCTTGCTGGAACTGTCCAGACGTAGTTTAATTCTTAAAATCCTCCTGTCTGGTTTGCCATATATTTTAATAGGGAAAGCACCGCTAGAAATGAGAGATGGCAGTGGTGAGAGGGACAGCTCTGGGGAAGAGCTGCTGCTGCTGCTAAGTCGCTTCAGTCATGTCTGACTCTGTGCAACCCCATAGATGGCAGCCCACCAGGCTCCCCTGTCCCTGGGATTCTCCAGGCAAGAACACTGGAGTGGGTTGCCATTTCCTTCTCCAATGCATGAAAGTGAAAAGTGAAAGTGAAGTCACTCAGTCGTGTCTGACTCTTCGCAACCCCGTGGATTGTAGCCTACCAGGATCCTCCTCCGTCCATGGGATTTTCAGGCAAGAGTACTGGAGTGGGTTGCCATTGCCTTCTCCTAGGGGAAGAGCTAGGAGTAATAAACATGACTGTCACAAATGTGGATGGAGTCTTTTGGCTGGCTCTCTACTATCATTGTACATTGAACACTGGCATCAGAAGGAGCACAAGACTGTCCTGGTTTTGACTGTTGTGCAAATAATCAGGCAGCTAGGGCAAAACAAAATCTGAAAAATCCACCTGAAGGTCTTAAGAAAAGGCTGCAGGCAGTTTGCAAAAATTTGGAGGCTTAAACTTCCAGGTGGCCTGGTATCAAGAAAGGGGTCCTAGATTTCAGTGGCCAGGGAACCTGTGTAGAAAAGTTAACACAACTGGCCTGGGACTGCTATTATCAGAAAGTGAAAATTGCTTGCTGTTGCTGCTGCTAAGTCGCTTCCAACTCTTTGAGACCCTGTGGACTATATAGTTCATGGAATTCTCCAGATCAGAATACTAGAGTGGGAGAAGGCAATGGCACCCCACTCCAGTACTCTTGCCTGAAAAATCCCATGGACAGAGGAGCCTGTTAGGCTGCAGTTCATGGCATCACGAAGAGTCGGACACGACTGAGCGACTTCACTTTCACTTTTCACTTTCATGCATTGGAGAAGGAAATGGCAACCCAGTCCAGTGTTCTTGCCTGGAGAATCCCAGGGACGGGGGAGCCTGGTGGGCTGCCATCTATGGGGTCGCACGGAGTCGGACACGACTGAAGCAACTTAGCAGCAGCAGCAGCCTTTCCCTTCTCAAGGGGATCATCCTAACTCAGATTTCAAACCCCGGTCTCCCACATTGCAGGTGGATTCTTTACCAGCTGAACCACAAGGAGAACCCAAGAATACTGGAGTGGGTAGCCTATCCGTTCTCCAGGGGATCTTTCCGATCCAGGAATTGAACCAGCGTCTCCTGCATTGCAGGCAGATTCTTTACCAACTGAGCTATCAGGGAAGTCTGCTTGCAAAGTTAGTCCTTGTCTGGCATCTGGGTTCTCAGATTTGGAAAATTTTTCATCATTTTCTAACTTACGGTTTACTGTGCCTAAAATGTTTATTCAAGCAATATGGCTTGTGTTTAACACCTGCTTTCATTCTGAGATTCTGGAGTTTTGGTATAAGTTCAGCAGCTCTCAGTAAAAACACTGGGGTCTGAGTTTCTAATGAGATTCTCTGGTAGACAACATTTCACACATATCACACAGTTTGGTGCTGGAGGAATTGATCCCATCTGACTATGCAGGGAGAGTCCTGGGAACTACGTCTGATTTTTCCTTCAGATTTCATCCCAGGTACCATTTGCCTTTACTGATTTTGTTTTGTGTCCTTTCACTGTAATAAATTTTACCTGTAAGTCCTGTGAGTTCTAACAAATCACTGAACCTGGGGGTGGATTTGGAGACCTGCAACATAGTGCCTTAACTGGAAGAGGTTTGTAGATGAAGTGAGAGTTGTGCTCTGGAGTATGCTACATTCTGGAACTTAAACCAGGGATGAGTTTGGAATAGCTCTTTTACTAGCATTGAACTCTTAATAGCTTTGTCTAGAGACGGTTATGGATTGAGACGTGCTAGCAGTATTGCGGGTTTGTTTTGTTTGTTTTTTTTTTCTTTGGTAAAGAATTTGCCTGCCAATGTAGGAGACACAGGAGATGTGGTTTGATCCTTGGGTTGGGAAGATCCCCTGGAGTAGGAAATGGCAGCCCACTGCAGTATTCTTGTCTGGAGAATTCCATGGACAGAGGGGCTTGGTGGGCTACAGTCTGTGGGGTTGCAAAGAGTTGGATGTGACTGAGTGATTGAAAATGAGATCCTTCACATAGCATAGTAAGATTAGCTTAAGGCTGGTTAGGTCCATGTAGTCCTCCAACCAGTCCATTCTGAAGGAGATCAACCCTGGGATTTCTTTGGAAGGATTGATGCTAAAGCTGAAACTCCAGTAGTTTGGCCACCTGATGTGAAGAGTTGACTCATTGGAAAAGACTTTGATGCTGGGAGGGATTGGGGGCAGGAGGAAGAGGGGACGACCGAGGAGAGATGGCTGGATGGCATCACTGACTCGATGGACACAAGTCTGAGTGAACTCCGGGAGTTGGTGATGGACAGGGAGGCCTGGTGTGCTGCGATTCATGGGGTCACAAAGAGTTGGACACGACTGAGCAACTGAACTGAACTGAACTGAGTCCTCCCCAACTTTCAAGAAGAACTGAAACTGGTTAATTCAGTCTAGAGGAGTAATAGACAATCTCTTAGTGGAAGATCTCTAAATGGACATTTTGGTGGAAACTCCTGTAACACCAGAGTAGGCACAGACAGGGGAGAAGACCCCATTGCTGGCAAGGCCAAGAATTTTATGGCCTGACATTAAACATCCATAGTTAATACATTTTTCTTAGTTTATTATAAACCAAGTTCTTTCACATTTCTTCTTTGTTGGTTTTTATGTTAAAAATGGTGATTTCACTAATAGCAAACTCTGTTAGAAGCCATAACAAAATGGCTTTACATTCATGGGAAAGTGCTAACTGAAATTGTAAATACCTGCAATTTAATGTCAGCAGGTAGCCTGTCTTGTTCAATAATGTCCAAGAGAAAAAAAGTCTTCTACTTAGGAAAATAAACCCCCTTGCTTAAAATTACAATAAACAAGTTTCAGTCTTTTAAGAGTACCTAAAAAAGTATTCAACTGTTCTTTGACTTGCCCATTTTCTAAAGTAAAGTAAGAAAACCTTCCTTTGAAATCAATAATGTGCAGTTTGGTCATATGGATCTTTTTAGTATTTTTGTCACTTAAAGTTTTATAGAAGCATGGAGAGGCTGCTACTCTGCAAAATTTAGAATTTTACAAGTATTAGCATAGAAGGTACTGATTCCTTACATGAACAAACAAAACTGGGTGTATACTCTGTCTTGTTCTCTATTATGGGACCTGGATTAGCAGAGAGCCTTAGAATTACATGGTTCTCATTCTTATCAGCTTCTGGTTGGTATCCTCACATACTGGTAAAGTAACTTGCATGTTGTTCAAAAAGGAAGTGCGTTCGGAATATTCATGTAATAACCTGGATATTTTAAAGAGTTTTTTTTTTTTGAGAAACAAGGATGTGAATTTTACTTTGTAAGTATAGTTATGGTCTTTGAATTATAGGAACTTGCGCCGAAGAATTGATGCTTTTGAACTGTGGTGTTGGAGAAAACTCTTGAGAGTCCCTTGGACTGCAAGAAGATCCAACCAGTCCATTCTAAAGGAGATCAGCCCTGGGATTTCTTTGGAGGGAATGATGCTAAAACTGAAACTCCAGTACTTTGGCCACCTCATGCGAAGAGTTGACTCACTGGAAAAGACTCTGATTCTGGGAGGGATTGGGGGCAGGAGGAGAAGGGGACGACAGAGGATGAGATGGCTGGATGGCATCACTGACTTGATGGATGTGAGTCTGAGTGAACTCCGGGAGTTGGTGATGGACAGGGAGGCCTGGCGTGCTGCGATTCATGGGGTTGCAAAGAGTTGGACACGACTGAGCAACTGAACTGAATTGAACTGAATATCAAATAAGATGATCGTGTAACTTATTAAACTGGGCACTTTTAAGAGTGAAAGGGGGCAATTAATCATTACTTTGGGATGTGTGTAAACGGGGACTGTTCCTGGAGAACTGAGACGTATGGTAATCTCAGCCTTGGACACTTATTTTCTACTCTTTTTCCTTTCATGTATATCAATGGGAATTTGTGAAATTGTGAAGTATTTTAGATGCTGTCAGAAAAGATACTTCAGAAACCTGTTTTTGTTGAAATTGAAGCATGACCTCAAAATCCTTTAACACTTTACCTTTTGAGAAGTGGGTTCTATGATATCACTCTTTAAATCTATACAGGCTTGTGACTGCTTTGACAAAGAGTATGATGGGAATGACACTGTGATTTCCAGAACTGGGCCAATAGATGATGCGGCTTCTTTCCTGTGACACCACTGTTTGGAACCCTGAGCTGCTGCCATGTAAGAACTCTGACTACTCCGGGGCTGCCATATTGTGAGGAAGCAAGGTCATAAGGAGAGGCCACATGCAGGTGTCTTGCAGCAGTCCTCGTCTTTAAGTCATCCTAGCCTAGAAGAATAAGAGTGAATGAACCTTTTTATGGCCTTAGTTTGTAGACTTCAAGTCTTCCCAGGTGAGGCCAGTGTCAATATGGAGCGCATATTGACATAAACATTCCTAATTTATGCTTCCTAAATTTTTGACACATCAAATTCATGAGAATAACAAAATGGTTGTTTTAAGCCATTACATTTTAGGACAATTTGTTATATAGTAATATAATGGGTATACTGTGCTTTCTATTTTTGCATTTATCTGTTTCAAGGTATTCCAGGACTTTCCCAAGTACCGTTGGTTCTGACCAAAAAACTCTCAGGGTTCTACAAACACACATTGGTCTCTATGTCTTGAGTCACTCTGTCTACATATTAGCTATCTTGAGGCACATCTATTTTCTGGAAACCTGCGTTTTGGACCTCAATACTTAATTTTTCCTAATCTCCAAATACCAATATTGTACACTATAATATACAGTATATACTATATATTATACACTATAATAACTTTATATTATACACTATAAGATATAGTGTTATACACGATAATAACGTTGGCCACCTGATTTGAAGAGCTGACTCATTGGAAAAGACCCTGAAGCTGGGAAAGATTGAGGGCAAGAGGCGAAGGGGTCAACAGAAGATGAGATGTTTGGATGGCATGACTGATTCAGTGGACATGAGTCTAAGCAAACTCTGGGAGACAGTGGACAGGGAAGCCCAGCGTGCTGCTGTTTATGGGGTCGCAAAGAGTCAGACATGACTTAAGAGACTGAATAACAACAACGACACTATAATATACATTGTACATGGTCATTGTCCACCTTTGGGCTTTAGTAGATGCTATTTGTATTGCTTACTCTTGCTTCGTGTGGCCCTTTCTCCTCAGGTAGGTGGTAGTATAAGCTTCTTGAAGGCAGGGGGCATGTTGTATATTTTATCTTGTGTAGCAAAGTGTATTGATGAATGAAGGATAGAAAATATTCTCCTGGCACTCCCTGGGATGTGTTTACATTTTCAATATTTCTCTTTGATCTTGAAATGTGGTGGAGCCCTGATGTATTTGAAAACCATTTTCAAAGATAATTCTGAATTGTAAAGAAAAAGCAGAAGAGACTATTTTAGATTTGCTGTGCAAGATAAGTTAATGAGATGCTGGGAAACAAAAGCACATAATGAATGGCTCTATTTGTGGGATAAACAAGACTCCCAGAATGTGCCAATACAAAATCTTTTATGATTAGGTGGTTTTAGATTCTTTTAAGGCTTTTGGTTATGTTTTACAGGCTAATAAACTTCTTGGGGGAAAAGTCAAGTCTAAAATCTTTGCTATAAATTAGTTGATGCTTTTATTTTCCCTAAATCAATGTTGCATCCCAATAAGGAAAGCTTAAGGGAGGTTTCTTTGCAATGAATAAAAGGAAGTTCGAAAAGAATTAGGAAGATGTTAAGGAAATACAGAAGAACCTTTTAAGGTTAACTGCCTAGGAGGGTTTTCAGGTTCCAGGGATATGCAGATAGGGCAGTCCTGATATAATGTGACACTCCCTCAGTATCTTACAGGCTGAGAGTCATATTTTATTCCTTCTTCTTTGGTCTTACTCAACTGCTGCTGAAATCTGCAGTAGAAGATTACAGTAAAATTTTCCAAGTTCTTCATTTCATCTCCTGGGAGTGGCATAAACTAGCAAGGGAAAATTAGGCACTAGATTAGATAAGTGAATATGGAGGGAATACGGGTAACTGTAGAGAAATGTCAGAAGTAAAATTTTCAGAGAAACAAATAGTAGAGACATCATTGCACAAAACGAATTATGTAAGAGTGGTCTCTTTTTTTAGCCATTTTAATAGTATAGATCTCATTTAAAATTCTACGTTGCTATAGAGGTTTGGTCAAAACTGATGTCTCTTCAATTTCTGCTTCTTAGAATTTGTCTCAGAAATTGTCTTATTTCAGGTCTTCAAATCAATGTTTTTGATCCTATAATTTTTTTTTCCACACTCAGACCTTTCTGAAGATATGATAAAAATTAGAGATTTAATAGTAATTAATCACTTATGTTTTTAGGGTTTTTGACTTTACCAATTAACCTTAGCTTTGATCCAGGTTAGAAGCAGTGGTTGACTCACAAAGTTGCTTCTTGTCAGTCCCCCTGCACAGAGACATTTTCCGTGATCTGTGTCACAACTTGCTAGAGGGAGTTTAGGAGTTAGTGATATAAATTAATGATCTCAGTGCTGTGCTTAGTCATTTCAGTTGTGTCTGACTCTTTGCGACCCAATGGACTGTAAGCCCACCAGGCTCCTCTGTCCTTGAGGATTCTCCAGGTAATAATACCAGAGTGGGTTGCCATTCCCTTCTCCAGGGGATCTTCTCAACCCTGGATTGAACCCAGGTCTCCCGCATTGCAGGTGGATTCTTTATCATCTGAGCCATGAGGAAAGCTGAATGATCCCAGAATCCTATTGTAACCAGGTGATTTTTAGGACATTGCAAAGAAAGCAGTCAGTGAGCAACCCTCAGGGCAAAGTGATAATGGATAAATAGGTTAACTCTCCAATTTAGGGATGTGGAAAGAGACAGGTTGGCATGGTATGCCCTGTGCTCCTACACAGATAAGAGTCCTATATCTGATGACTTGGTTATTCATGGATAAAGTGAATTGGGTCTATTTATTAAACATCTCTTGGTTATGAAAGAAATAGCAGAACTACAGCAACTTACGTGTCAGGAACATATAAATCTCAGTAGTTTGTCATTCCAAGTTGTCAAAGAAAGTGGAATCTGGAGCACAAATGCATATTCTAGGTGCTTGGGTCAGTGGTGGTCATTCTCAGCTCCTCAGTGTTTTTATTTGCTGGATAGCAGTGGGACATAGGAAAGGGTAGGTGGCAGCATCTTTCCACTTTATGAATGAAAGCTTAGATTACTCATATGTCATATATTCTGTTTAAAATGAAGGTTTGCACTGAGAAAAGATAGAGGAAGAAGACCATCTCAGTTTCCTATGACTCAGGAAACATTTGTATCAAGGACAATAATAATATCATTTCAAATTAATTTTTTGCTTACTTTTCATAAAAACCTAATTTTAATAGCATTGATTAGGCATTTGGAGTTTGAAGTGTAAGCTGAAACACAATTCACACGTTTTAAAATTATTTTCTCTGTTGTGGACCTCAATTAATTTGATTTTTAATAGTAGGAAGCATACTCAGAAAGAAATGGACCTTGTTAAAATGAACTGCTTACCCCTTATCCACTCTCCTCACCCTTATTTATAAAAGAATGTGTGCTCTTCATAGAAAAAATTTTCTGATACGAATTAAGAAAATAAAAATCCTTTGTATTGCCACCACCAGAAGGAACTCCTGGTAATACTTTTTTTCTGTTCCTAATATTGTGCATTATTGAGATTATATTGAATATATAAATGTATCCTGTTTTTTATATGATAATTTTCCAGTTTTATTACAAATTCTTCATGAACATGTTTAATGCTTGTATAATATTCTGTTGGCTCCTGGTTTAGTGCCTATTACCCACTTAATATTCATATTATAGAATGGCTAGAAAATGATGGTGTTGATTTTGAGTGGAGTCGACCCTTCTGGGTTTTAGCAAGCAATTGGGTGAGCAATCTAAACAGCAGGCAGCTCAGTCGATCCACTCTTAAGCCAATTTACCCAGGCTGCCATGAGAATGAGCTTTGCCTTTTTCCAGCTAAAGTTCCTTTCTAATATTGATGCAGACAGATAGAATGCATTTGATGAATGCACAAAACTCTTATTTGTTTATTTATATGGGTTATTACCAAGTCAGCTTTAGTAACAATGGGTCTGCCATGCCTGAGTTGTTCTGGAGCACTCAGCTACAGCAAAATCCTTGATACATAAACCCCAATTCATTTGCTGTGTCATTTAGAACTTTTCGCTTCACTAGTTCAGGAGGTTCCTCCCAGGACTCTCCCTAAAGTAGAGCTAACTAGAAAATATTGCTTCACTCCTAGTTAGTAATAACTTCATGTGGATTAAAAAAAAATGTTTTTAGTGTAAGGAGGAGGGCCCAACTTAGGACAACAGAAAGAGACGCATATTCCATTCAATTTTTGCAGACACTTTAGCCCTACCAGGTTATCTGCTCCTGCAGAGGTCTTGTGGGACTTCACTGCTGTATTGTTAATAAAATGTAAAATTTTTGCAGCATTTCTCTCCCTCTTTCATCTGATTTTCACAAATTTGCATTTATCAGTATATTCTATCCTGAATTTACTGAGGACTTACTTGTTTCTAACAATACTTGTTTCTAACAATCCCTCCTCCAGTATTGATAGATTTGATCAGTACCATCTAACATGCTACTCAATACATTCCATTCTATCTCCAGTTCCCTCTCAGTTGGGATTGGTCCTTTCCTTGCTTCAGGACATTACTATTTGTAGAAATGTCTAGTTTTTGTCATCTCTGAATACTCAAAACATTCCTAAAATCCTCAGTGTTTATTGATATATTGGTAAGAAGTGTTGTGTTGATTTTATTATTATGTTTTTGATGGCATGCTTTACTTATTTCTTGGAAATTGCTTCTTCCTGCTCTTTCTTTTAGGATTTTTTGAAATTAACTTTTATTGGTGTATAGTTGATTTACAATGTTGTATTAATTTCTGCTGTACAGCACAGTGAATCAGTTATACATATATCCACTCTTTCCTAGATTCTATTCTCATATAGGTCATAACAGAGGATTGAGTACCCTGTGTTATATGGTAGGTTTATGTCTTTTACGTATAATAGTGTATATATGTCAGTTCCAGTCTCCCAGTTTCTCTCTCTCCTTTCTCCCTTGGTAACCATAAATTTTTTTTTCTACATTTATTACTCCATTTCAGTTTTATAAATAGGTTCACTTGTACCCTTTTGAAAGAGGTTATTTCCATATATAAATGGTATCATATGATATTTGTCTTTCTCTGTCTGACTTACCTCACTCAGTATGAAAATCTCTACGTCTATCCATGTTGCTGAAAATGGCATCATATATATACATTTAATGGCTGACTGATTTTTCATTGTATATACGTACCATATCTCCTTATCTGTTCCTCTGCCAATGTACATTTAGGTTGCTTCCATATCCTGACATTGTAAACAGTGCTTCAGGGAACAATGTGGTGCATGGATCTTTTAGAATTATATTTTTCTTTGAATATATGCCCAGGAGTGGGATTGCTGGATCATATAGCAGCTCTATTTTTATTTTAAGGAGCCTCCATACTGTTCTCCATAGTTGCTGTGCTGATTTACATTCCCTAAGTAAAGGAGAGTTCTTTTTTTCTCCACACTTTCCAGCATTTATTGTTTGTAGATTTTTTGATGATGGCCATTCTGACCAGTGTGGGGTGATATCTCAGTGTAATTTTGACTTGCATTTCTCTAATAATTAATGATGTTGAGCATCTTTTCATGTGCCTGTTGGCCATCTGTATGTCTTCTTTAGAGAAATGTCTATTTAGATTTTCTGTCCATTTTTGATTGGGTTGTTTGTTATTTATTTGTTTTTAAATTATTTTTTTACTGAAGGATAGTAGCTTTACAGAATTTTGCTGTTTTTTTGTCAAACCTCAACATGAATCAGCCATAGGTATACATATATCCCCTCCCTTTTGAACATTCCTCTCCATCCCACCCCTCTAGGTTGGTATTGTTTATTTTGATATTGAGCTATATGAGCTGATTGTATGTTTTGGATGGAGATGAATTCCTTGTCAGATGATTTGTTTACAAATATTTTCTCCCATTCTATGGGCTGCTTTTTGTTTTATTTATGATTTCCTTTGCTGTGCAAAAGCTTTAAAGTTTAATTCAGTCCCATTTGTTTATTTTGGTTTTATTTTTATTACTCTAAGTGGTGGATCAAAAAAGACATTGCTGTGATTTATGTCAGAGTGTTTTACCTATGTTTTCCTGTTAGAGTTTTATAGTGTCCAGTCTTGCATTTGGGTCTTTAATTTATTTTCAATTTATTTTTTATGTGGTGTTAGAGAATGTTCTAATTTCATTCTTTTCATACAGCTGTCTAGTTTCCCCAGAGCCACTTATTTAATACTGTCTTTTCCCATTGTATATTCTTGCCTCCTTTGTCATAGATTAGGTGATGGTTGCATTGATTTATATTTCTGTTTTTGTGCCAGCATCATACTGTCTTGGTTACTGTAGCTTTGTAGTATAGTCTGAAGTCAGGGAGCTTGGTTCCTCTAGCTCTATTTTCTTTTCTCAAAATTGCTTTGGCTCCTCAGCATCTTTTGTGTCACCATATAAATTGTAAATTTTTTTGTTCTAATTCTGTGAAAAATGCTATTGGTAATTTGATAGGGATTGATTGCATTGAATCTGTAGATTGTTTTGGGTAGTATAGTCATTTTGACAGTACTTATGCTCCCAATCCGAGAACATGATATATCTATCTGTATCATCTTTGACTTCTTTCATCTATATCTTATAGTTTTCAGAGTACAGGCCTTTTGCCTCTTTGGTGGGTTTATTCTGAGGTATTTTGTTCTCTTTGATGCTATGGTAAATGGGATTGTTTCCTTATTTTTTTTTTCTGATCTTTCGTGTTAGTGTATAAGAACTCAGGAGATTTCTGGTATTAATTTTGTATCCTGCAACTTTGCTAAATCCATTGGTAAACTCTAGTAGTTTTCTCAGAGAAGGCAATGGCACCCCACTCCAGTACTCTTGCCTGGAAAATCCCATGGACGGAGGAGCCTGGTGGGCTGCAGTCCATGGGGTCACCAAGAGTCGGACAGGACTGAGTGACTTCACTTTCAGTTTTCACTTTCATGCATTGGAGAAGGAAATGGCAACCCACTCCAGTGTTCTTGCCTGGAGAACCCCAGGGACGGGGGAGCCTGGTGGGCTGCCGTCTGTGGGGTAGCATAGAATCGGACATGACTGAAGCAACTTAACAGCAGCAGCAGCAGTAGTTTCCTGGGAGGCTTTTTAGAATTTTCTATATATAGTATTATGTCATTTGCAAACAATGATAGTTTTACTTCTTTTCCAGTTTGTATTTCTTTTATTTATTTCGCTTCTCTGATTGCCATGGCTAGGACTTCCAAAGCTATGATGAATAAAGTGGTGAGAGCTGACATCCTTGTCTTGTTCCTGATCTTAAAGGAAATGTTTTCAGTTTCACCGTTGAGAACGATGCTTGCTATGGGTTTGTTGTATATGGCCTATTTTTGTTCGAGTAGGTTCCCTCTATGCTCACTTTGTAGAGAGTTTTTTTTTATAAATAGGTGTTGAATTTTGTGAAAAGATTTTTCTGCATCTATCCAGGCAAGGATACCGAAGTGGGTTGCCATTTCCTTCTCCAGGGATTGAGGTGACCATACAGTTTTTATTCTTTATTTTGTTAATAATCAATGTATCACATTGATTTATTTATGTATGTTGAAGAATCCCTGCAATTCCTGGGGTAAATCCCACTTGTTCATGGTGTGTGATTCTTTTAATGGGCTGTTGGATTCAGTTTGCTATAATTTTGTTGGGATTTTTGTGTCTACGTTCATCAATGATACTGGCCTGTATTTTTCTTTTTTTGGGTGATAGCTTTGTCTGGTTTTGTTATCTGGGTGATACTGATCTCATAGAATGAACTTGGGAGTGTTCCTTCCTCTACAATTTTTTTGTATAGTTTGAGCAGAATAGGTGTTAACTCTTCTCTAAATGTTTGATAGAATTCGCCTGTTAAGCTGTCTGGCTGGTCCTTGGCTTTGTTGGAAGTTTTTAAATCACAGTTTCAGTTTAAGTACTTATGATTTGTCTGTTAATATTTTCTGTTTCTTCCTGGTTTGGTCTTAGAATGTTGTACCTTTCTGAGAAATTGTCCATTTCTTCTATGTTGTCTATTTTATTTATATACAGTTGCTTGTAATAGTCTCTTAAGATCCTTTGTATCTCTGTGGTGTCAGTTGTGACTTCTCGCTTTTATTTATTATTTTATTGATTTGAGTCCTCTATTTTCTTCTTGATGAGTCTGGCTAAAGCTTTATCAATTTTGTTTATCTTCTCAAAGAACCAGCTTTTAGTTTCATTGCTTTTTGCTATTGTTTCCTTTGTCTCTATTATTCTACTTTGCATGTGTTCTTCTATCTTGTGGAACATTTTGTTGGACTGTTATCCTATTGCTATTTCATCTATCCTAATAGCTCTTAGAAATTCCAGCTTCTCTAAGAATACTTTCCCAATCAGTGCTCACTTTTCTTCCAAAAACATCAGCTCCATCTAAGTAAAATGTCCTTCTTCAGTGCTTCTAAGGCATCTTCACCCA
Organism: Aepyceros melampus; assembly: GCA_006408695.1. Lineage (NCBI taxonomy): Eukaryota > Metazoa > Chordata > Mammalia > Artiodactyla > Bovidae > Aepyceros > Aepyceros melampus. The sequence goes on along the minus strand of SJXQ01008375.1, from coordinate 145,237 downwards.
GCATAATATTCATCACTGTAAATTGCCACTCCCTGTTTATTTCTCTGTGTTCCAAGGGGTGGGCCAGTGACTTGCACATCTATATATTTCAAATATTTAATGCTGTGCTTGATATACCTTAAGGGGCATGCAAATAAAGATTTGCCAGATGAATGAAGAAGTTATTAAAAAAAAGTTACCACCTTAAAAAATAAATTGCTTTTAATGTTTTGTTTGATTATATCTTAAGACAAAATTAAAATAGCAATATCAAATATTTCCATAAAAATAAGAAAATTAATGTTTGTTTCTACTTTTTCTTTCAAAAAGAGTTATTTTTTACCAGGGTTGCTCCTGTGGACTTAATCATTGGGCATTTCACCAATACCTGAGGGTGATATATCAAAGAACATAAAAAGAAGAATATTAGCCTTTATTATATAGTGTCTAGGTCATTTTCTTAGGTTGAGATAGAAGAAAAAAATTCTATGGAATTACAAACCAAGACCTAAAAAGGACACCTGAAATATGTATGGAGCACATTGCCTCCAGGACTCAGATTTGCTTAAAAACTTGGAAAGAATAGACTCATCCACAAAATAGTTCTAGGTATGGCAGTGGTAAGAACAGTGGGGCAGTGGAAGGCACAGGAAGGGTGAGATTGCCTTTAGCTGGAGAAAGAGAGAAATTATTTTGGGGAGAGAGTTGAAGACATTAGATGTCAGAGTACATACATGTGAAAGGGTAAAGAAAACATACATTCTTAACTCTGTCTAAAGAGAGGATTAATTTAACTATTCCTAGTAACTGAGAACTAAAACAAATAATGAGTGAGATCTCAGAGAGAAAATTCAACAAACTAATCTAGGTTTATCCAGGACTATGAAACATTAAAGAATGCCTTCTGAAAGTTGTAGACAGGGAGTCAATATTGAGAGGTTTTTTGGATGACTGGAAAAGCTGCGCTAGTGATTATAGAGTATTTGTACAGTCTTGAGCTATTTAAACTGGAAATTTCACTACTGATCATTGTGGACATTGTTAGATGAATTTCAGGGTGACCACAGTTATTATAGGTAGGGGAAGCACACACTTGGTAGATCCCTTGGGGAAATATGGCCAAAATTTATGAGATTGAGATATTACCTCCATGAGATGTGCATTAATTATGAAGCAGAGTAAAAACGAATCAAATGGGACTAATTACAGACAAATAAAGCTCAGATTACAAACTGGACTGATGGAAGATTTCCTTGTGTGGACTAACCCTTAACCCTGTCCAGGATTTGAAAGAGGGCAGAATTTGTTTAAACGATAGATATTTGTGGCAGATCTCGGACTTTGATTATCTCTCACTGTGGAGGACTTTAAAAGACAGAATCTAGAATTAAGAACGCAATAATTGAGGATGGGGAAGCAAAAAAACAAAACAAAACAACACACGTAAAGAGCATTATTGTTATTACTTCTTGTGGTAGAAAGAGAACAACAACCTAAGGATTATATTGAAATACTCAAATCTCACTTGGGCTTGATTGAAAAGAATTAGAGGAACAATAGCCCGATGTGGAAGGCTGGACATATGTTCCATAACTATGAGGAACAAAGTGGCATAAAGACGAGTTTCTACTGCTAATGAATTAGTGCAGTAGATAATAGATTGGAAAATTTATAAATTGAAGTAATGAAAAACTTTGAGGACAAAACATGTCAGATGTCAGATGATAGCAAATATCGTGGGATTACACATTCTAAAATAGAACTCTAAAGTGATTGTCTAGTGGAACACATATGGAGATTAACGATAAAGTTCTCCTTTGAGTTGAGATTAATATGCTCAAGGAATTCTTCACCAGGAAGTAATAACACCTGCCTCTTTGATACAGGAGTTTCCTAGGGATGCAAGATACCCAGAAAAGGTGTCTGGGACAACAGGGAATACAAGAACATGAAATTTGCTTGGAGAAAAGTGAAGTGTGCCCTTTTATTACGAGAGAGTGGGGGCCACTCATGTGCCAGGAGATTTATAACAAGAGTTTGGATTTTATTGCTCCAGAGAGGAGGGAGGATAGTAGGAGAATTTCTTTTCTTTGGATGTGGGAAATCAGTGTCACAGTTACTCTCTTGAGAGTAATTAGCAGTTGTGTTTATGTTTATATGTTATAAAGACTAGACACTGGCATGAATTTACCAGCCTTCTGGCAAAACAGAATCAAGAAAAGGTTTTCTTGTTCTGTCCTGTTTTCTCTTTCTACGCTGTAGTAGTAAGTCCTCCCTAATAATACAAGGTGTCTGGTATCTTGACTGCCAAGCAATGTAGTCTCAATTTAATACATTCTTGTTTCTGAAGATACCATCTTTGCTTGGGATAGGGTTGTCAGCTACAAGATATTGATTTTTTAAGGTGGGGCTTATGCTATAGAAAAAGTCAAGAAATGTTAGATTAATGAAAAATTTCCAGAAGTTTAGGGAAAATTACAAAAGTAAATTCATAGGAAATACAAGTATAATTCTTTGATCTGGGATTCTGAGTAAGCTGTTGCTTATAAAGGAAACAGGGTTCTAAAAATTTGTTCTTACTTTAAGAACAAATAAATCTAAAGAGAGGGGAAAAGAGAGGTCATTGTAAGAACACCAGATAATAATTTTTGGTATAAATCTAAAAGATAGACCAATCTATCCACTTACCTATGAGATATATCTATATACACACATAATTTAAAATGAAAATATATAAATGTAAAACATACATATTTAATGGATGAGACATATATAATGGAGAGGTACACATATTTATAATGGTATATATATATATATATATGGAAAGGCTTATGATAAGGAAAGGTGAAAAAGTTTTTTTTAAGGTAGCTAAAACTTAAGTAAAATAAATTTCACATAAATGCTAGAAAAAATTAAAATTCTGATTTGGGTTTGAAGAAGGAGAGAAGACAATTGTTCTGCTGAAGACCATGTAATGCTCACAGATGAATTAGAGATAGAATGATGCAGTTTCAATTGAACTTTCATTTTATATCAAGGGGAGAAATCTTAAAATTGGAAAGGGCAGAACATATAATGTTCAGGAGAAATTGAAGTCTCAGGCAGGTGAGGATATGGGGAACATTCATTTTCTTTCGGTAAGTCTAGGTCTCCAGGCTCAGACAAAGTATGTTCAGACCCAGATGAAATATATGAGCTGAAAGGATCTGAAGATAAAATCCCGCAGCAATTATGAATTTCAGTTGGTCTTCATTTTGTGGGCTATATAAGGAAATGAATAAAAAGCAAATTATGAATAAATATCCTGATTTTCTAAAAGATAAACAGTAGACTCTGGGATCTACGGATTGCTGAGCTTGACATGGATTATTAGCATGATAAAATAGGTAATTAAATAATCAGTTTGAGCAATTAGAAGGAAATGATCAGTCATGAATTTGCCAAAAGCAATTTATTATACAAGTTTTTTCATTTGTATATTCATTAATTTTCAAAAAATGGTTTCTGAATATCAGATTGTCCCAGGAATTGGTCTGGATGCTGTTGAAAGAGAAGGGTCCAAGAGAGGTAAATGGGGAAAAACAAAAATAAGTAAAGTAATGAATCAAAAAAATAATCACAGATTATGGCATGTATTATACAGAAAATGAACTGAGTCAATTTATAAAGTGAGGACATATGAGAGGGTGTTTAGAAAGGAAAGGGCTTTCTGAGGAGATACATTTGAATTGAATCTGGGAAAATGAGAAAGAGTGAGCTCTGCAAAAACAGCATTTTCAAAGACTCAAAGGAAAAAATGATTTGGATATTTGAAGAGCATAAAGCAGACCAATATACCTGAAGTAAAATGAGAGAGGAAGGGAGAAGAGGAGTCAGGTAATTTTGGAGGGGAAAAGAGGCATCAAGGTACACAGTACCTTGTGGGCCAAGATGGAAATTTGAATTTTATTCTAAGAACAGTGGGAAGCTAAGACTATTTTAAGAGGGGAGTGATCTGATATGCTTTATGTTTTAAGTGAATACTCTGTGGAGAATAATTTTCAAGATGGGCAGGGGAAGAAAGGAGGCTGGGAAACCAGATAGGAGATTATTATGGAGGCTCAGGCAAGAGTTGGTGGTGATTTAGATGAGACCCTGGCAGTAGACAGGCACTGATGGCTTGAACATATACTATATAGGAGATGTTGAACTGATTGATTAGATATAGGAGATAAAGAGGTCAAGGGCAGCTCTTAGGTTCTTGGCCTGGGTGAATAGTGATGCTGTTTCCTGTGATGAGAAGGAATACATTTATCAGAAGCAGGAGGCATGAGGGACTCAAGAGTTGGATAATGTTAAAAAAAAAAAAAGGGTCAGACAGTGTAAGTTAGAGAGGTCTATTAGACATTAGACATCTAAGTAGAGTGGGCAGTTGCCTACAGGAGTCCAAAACTTAAGGGAAAATTCAGAGCTAAGGAGGTATATTTGGGAGCTGGAAGCATATAGGATGTATTTAAGGGCATGGAACTCAAAGAGAGCAGACAGTGAGAACACTCAATGAGTGTAGGTGAAGTTTAACGGGTACAGGTTGAAATCCAGTTCTTGGAGGTTGGTCAAGAAGGATACTGAAAAGGCATAGCTGAAAGGGAAAATGCAAATCAAGAAGGGTGAAGGCATGGAAGCTAAGAGAGGGGTGTTTCTCATGAAAAAGGTATGATCAGTTGTCAAGTGCTTATCAAGTTGTCATTTTGAGTAAGAAGAAGACAGGGAAAGAATTCTACCATCATTTCCACTTAGGCTGTAGATCTCTTGCTGTTCAAAAATTTTTCCTGCAAAGATCTCTTTATTTTAAATTATGAACTCTTATCTTTTGTCAGAAGCATAAACCCATGTACAAGACAAAACAAACAAACAAAAAAACCCTTGAATGCTTATTCTTCTCAACTACTTCCCTTTATCACTGATCCTTTTCATAGACATTTTGTTAGAATTGCACAATTGGTCTTTCATTCCTGTCAGTCTCTTGAAACTATTATTACGGTCTCAAATCACCGAATAATACTTTGTCATATTGAATAAAGAATTCTCTATTTTCATTTAAAGAATTCTCTGTTTCATTGAAAGCCCTAGCAGCACTTGACATACTTTGCTAAATTTTTTTTTTTGCTTCCTCTACACCAAATTGTCCAGTTTTCCTCCTACTTCATTGTCTTCTCTTCTTTATACGTTTTGCTCACTTCTCTTCTTCCTGGAAAAGGTCAGTTTTCATTCCAATCTCAAAGAAAGGCAATGCCAAAGAATGTTCAAATGACTGAACAGTTGCAGTCATCTCCCTGATGGCTCAGTTGGTAAAGAATCTGCCTGCAGTGCAGGAGACCCTGATTAGATTCCTGTGTCAGGAAGATCCCCTGGAGAAGGGATAGGCTACCCACTCCAGTATTCCTGGGCTTCCCTTGTGGCTGAGCTGATAAAGAATCCACCTGCAGTGTGGTAGACCTGGGTTTGACTCCTGGGTTGGGAAGATCCCCTGGAGAAGGGAAAGGCTACCCACTCCAGTATTCTGGTCTGGAGAATGCCATGAACTGCATAGTTCATGGGATGGCAAAGAGTTGACTTTCACTTTCATTTTCACATGCAAGCAAAGTGATGCTCAAAATTCTCCAAGCTAGGCTTCAATAGTACATGAACCGAGAACTTCCAGGTGTTCAAGCTGGATTTAAAGAAGGCAGAGGAACCAGAGATCAAATTGCCAACATCCGTTGAATTGAAGAAAAAGCAAGTGAATCCCAGAAAAACATCTACTTCTGCTTCATTGACTACACTAAACCATTTTACTGTGTGGATCACAACAAACTATGAAAATTCTTCAAGAATTGGAAATACCAGACCACTTTCCCTGCCTTCTGAGAAATCTATATGCAGGTCAAGAAGCAACAATTAGAACTGAACACGGAACAATGGACTGGTTCCAAATTGGGAAAGGAGTATGTCAAGGCTGATACTGTCACCCTACTTATTTAACTTATTTTCAGAATACCTCATGCAAAATGCCAGGCTGGATGAAGCACAAGCAGGAATCCAGATTTCCAGGAGAAATATCAGTAACCTCAGATATGCAGATGACACCACTCTTATGGCAGAGAGCGAAGAGGAACTAAAGAGCCTCTTGATGAAAGGGAAAGAGGAGAGTAAAAAAGGTGGCTTAAAACTCAACGTTCAAAAAACTGAAATCATAGCATCGGGTCCTATTACTTCATGGCAAATAGATGGGAAAACAATGGAAACAGGGAGAGATTTTATTTTCTTGGACTCCAAAATCACTGCAGATGGTGACTGCAGCCATGAAATTAAAAGACACTTGCTCCTTGGAAAAGAAAGGTTGAAGGTTGAAGGTAGGTTGAAGGTAAAGTCGCTCAGTCGTGTCCAACTCTTTGCGACCCCATGGACTGTGACCTACTAGGCTTCTCCGTCCATGGGATTCTCCAGGCAAGAATACTGGAGTGGATTGCCATTTCCTTCTCCAGGGGATCTTCCCAACCCAGGGATTGAACCCAGGTCTCCCACATTGGAGGCAGATGCTTTAACCTCTGAGCCACCAGGGAAGCCTGGTGGAAAAGAAAAGCTATGACCAACCTACACAGCATATTAAAAAGCAGAGACATTACCTTGCTGACAAAGTCCATCTAATCAAAGCTGTGATTTTTCCTGTAGTCATGTACATATGTGAGAGTTGGACCATAAAGAAAGCTGAGCACTGAAGAATTGATGCTTTTGAACTGTGGTGTTGGAGAAGACTCTTGAGAGTCCCTTGGACTGCAAGGAGATCCAACCAGTCAATCCTAAAGGAAATCTGTCCAGAATATTCATTGGAAGGACTGATGCTGAAACTGAAGGTGCAATACTTTGGCCACCTGGTGCAAAGAACTGACTCACTGGAAAAGACCCTGATGCTGGGAAAGATTGAAGGCAGGAGGAGAAGGGGATGACAGAGGATGAGATGGTTAGATGGCATCACTGACTGATGGACATGAGTTTGAACAACCTTTGGGAGTTGGTGATGGACAGGGAAGCCTGGTGTGCTGCAGTCCATGGGGTTGCAAAGATTTGGACATGACTGAGCGACTGAACTGAACTGAACTCACAAAGTGTCTCACAAACCATGTTTCAATTAAATGGCAGAATGTGGGCTGAATGAGAAGGCAGAATTAAGAGATGATTGAAAGTTTTCCCCCAGAATTTGGAATTGAACTTTTAAGTAGAATTGGCTTTGTAATATATACTTGAATTTATCTGGGTAGGTAATTTTATTCTGCAAAGGGGGAGTAATCAGCAATTTTTTGAGATAGTGAGTATTTATATACTATGCCTTTCCCCTGAATGTTTAGGAAAGCAAAACCTCAGAATTTGTATTTATAGGCTTTTTAAAGTCAGTCCCGTCCATTATGGACCTAACTAAATTTTTACTGACAGAGCACTTACTACAAATAACCAGGAGATTAACTCTGAATTGTAGCTTTTGTTTAATTCACATCCACTTCTAACAGAGCTTATTTCTCGCTTATGAAACTTAAATTTACTGTTATATAAAACAATTAATGACTTATGAACATTTGTGCCCAGAAGAGAAGATATGTGGAAATGGGAAGCCAATGAAAAAAATGGATGTGCATTAAAACTTAGAAGGAAAAATGGTAACTTTTGTAAACAGGGTTTTACTCTAGGGAAATGATTCTTGACCACGGCAATGTTTCTCCCTCAGAACCATTTAGCAATATCTGGAGATATCTTTGATTATCATGATGGGTGGTGGGGGTTGCTACTGCTATCTAGTGGGTAGAAGCCAGCATGCTGCAAAGCACAAGACAATCCTCCTTGTCCCCCTAAAAGAAAGAATCATCTAGACCACAATGTTAATAGTACCAAGCTTGAGAGAAATCTCTCTGTAGACAGTGGTTCCTAAACTTTAATGTGCATCAGAATCACCTGGAAAACTTACGAAATCTATTTCTGTTTTGGGTCTCTAAGAGTTTCTGATTCAGCAGTCTGGCATGGGGCCTGAGAATTTAAGTCCAGGGATTGTTGATGGTGCTGGTCTAGAGGCCATGATAATAACCACTGCTCTAAGGCTAATATATATATTTTTAAATTTATTTATTTATTTGAAGGATAATTGCTTCACAGAATTTTGTTGTTTTCTGTCAAAACTCAACATGAATCAGCCATAGGTATATATATGTCCCCTCCCTCTTGAACCTCCCTCCATCTCCCTCATCCCACCCCTCTAGGTTGATACAGAGCCCCTGTTTGAGTTCCCTGAGACTTATAGCAAATTCCCATTGGCTATCTATTTTACGTATAGTGATGTAAGTTTCATGTTACTCTCTCCATACATCTCACCCTCTCCTCAAGTCAAGGCTAATATTTTTAAAGGAAGTTTTTAAAACTCTTGAATTAAAACAAAAAATCAAAGCAAATACAATGAAGATAAGTAAGGTTTGCCATCCTCGTATCTCTTTGGTTTATTTTCCCTTTTATTTTTAATTATGTAACCATTTTATGAATATAGTCTTAGTGCACAGTTTTATGAATTCTAGCACATGTATTGATTCCTGTAACCACCAACATTTTCATGATTCAGAACAGATCCATCACTCCCAAAACTCTGTTTTGGGGCTATCCCCTCATAGTCATATCTTCCTTCCACTTCAGATGTCTGGAAAGCCACTGATCTGTTCATTGTCACTGTAACTTTTAGTTTCTGAGACTGTCATATGAATGGAAGCGTACATACAGCATATAATGTTTTGAGACTAGTTTTTTTCACTTAGTCTAAAGTCTTTGCGATTCAGTCATGTTATTGCATAACTCACCTGCTGCTGCTGCTGTCGCTTCAGTCGTGTCCGACTCTGTGCCACCCCATAGACGGCAGCCCACCAGGCTCCCCTGTCCCTGGGATTCTCCAGGCAAGACTCAGTAGTTCTTTTTTATTGCAGAGTAATCTTTCACTATAAGGTCTTCCCTCATAGCTCAGCTGGTAAAGAATCTGCCTGCAGTGCAGGAGACTGGGTTTGATTCCTGGGTTGGGAAGATCCTCTGGAGAAGGAAATGGCTACCCACTCCAGTATTCTTGCCTGGAGAATCCCATGGACAGAAAAGCCTGGCAGGCTACAGTCCATGGGATCACAAGAGTCAGACATGACTTAGTGACTATACGGATTTCACTATATGGATATACCACAGTTTTAGAAATGGAAGTATAGTTGATTTATAGTATGTTATGTATCTAGTGTGGTGGTGGTTTAGTCACTAAGTTGTGTCCAACACTTGTGACCCTATGGACTGTAGCCCATTAGGCTCCTCTGTCCATGGGACTTTCTGGGCAAGCATACTGGAGTGGATTGTCATTTCCTTATCCAGTGATCTTCCCAATCCAGGGATCAAACTCAGATCTTCTGGATTACAGGCAGATTCTTTACTGACTGAACCATTAGTTGATTCACAACATATTATGTATCAAGTGTACAACATAGTATTTCAATATTTTTATACATTATATTCCATCTAAAATTAACTATAAATTATTGCCTTGATTTCCTGCGCTGTACACTGTATCCTTGTAGCTTATTTATTTTATACATAGTAGTTTGTACCTGTTAATCCCCTACCCCTATTTTGTTCCCACTGTTTCTTCTCCCCACTGTTAACTGCAATTTTTTCTCTCTATATAAGTCTGTTTCTGTTTTGTTATATTCCTTTGTTTGGTTTCTTACATTCCAAATATTAGTGATAACATATAGTATTTGTCTTTCTCTGTCTAACTTATTTCACTAAGCATGATGCCTTCTAGGTCCATCCATGTTGTTTCAAGTGGCAGAATCTCATTTTTTTAAATTGGTCAGCAATACTCCATTGCACTTTTTATACCATAACTTCTTTGTCCATCCATCTGTTAATCGACACTTAAACATTGCTGGTGTGAACATTTGGGTACATGTATCTTCACAGGTGGCACCAGTGGTAAAGAATCTGCCTGCCATGCAGGAGACACAGGAGAAGCAGGTTTGATCCCTGGGTCAGGAAGATCCCTGGAGGAGGAGATGGAAACCCACTCCAGTTTTCGTGCCTGGGAAATCTCATGGACAGAGGAACCTGGTGAGCTATAGTCGGGACTCAAAGAGTCAGTCACGACTAAGAGACTAAAACAACAAATTCTTTTGGATAGTCTCCTGTAGCTTTAAGATGATCTTTTCTTTTTGTTGCTATTCTCCTGCCCCTGATCTCCTTCAATTTTGGTAATTTCTATTCACTTAACTTCAAGTTAGGAAATTTTTCCCCTCAGCAGTATTGAGTCTACTGAAATGGCAACCCACTCCCGTGTTCTTGCCTGGAGAATCCCAGGGACGGGGGAGCCTGATGGGCTACCGTCTATGGGGTCACACAGAGTCGGACATGACTGAAGCGATTTAGCAGCAGCCAACAGCAGGCACGTCTTTGGAAGAGATTATTTTGTGTTACCATTGTTTTTATTTCCAGCATTTTTTTTGACTCGAAGAGCTTCCCTGGTGGCTCAGTGGTAAAGAATCTGCCTGCAATGCAGGTGACCCAGGTTCGATTCCTGGGTTGGGAAGATCCTCTGGAGAGGTTAACAGCAACCTACTCCTGTTTTTGCCTGGAGGATCCCCATGGACAGGGGAGCCTGGCAGGCTACAGTTGCAAAGAGTTGGACACGACTGAGTGACTAAGCACAAAGCTTTCATTTTTTTAAATTGAAATAAAACTGATATACAATATTATGTTAGTAACAGGTGTACTACATAGTGATCTGACATTTTCATACACTGTAAAATGATCACTGTGATAAATCTGGTAACAATCATGTCCTCATATAAAGGTATTACAATATTATTGACCATACTTACTATGCTATATATTACATCCCTGAGCTTATTTATTTTTTAACTGGAGGTTTGTACCTCTCAACCCTTTTCACCCATTTTGCTCACCCATCAAAGTGCCTCTTCTTTGGCAACTAACAGTTTGTTCTCTGTGAGTTTTCATTTTGTTGTGTTTGTTTTGTTTTTTAGATTCCACATATGTAGATACGTGGAATTTTATGGTATTTGTCTTTTCTCTATCTGACTTATTTTACTGAGTCTGATACCCTCTAGATCTGTTCACATTATCATACATGCAACCTTTTTTTTCATGGATGAGTAACATTCTATTGTGAGTATATACATGTATATGTACACATATTACATCTTCTTTATTCATCTATCAGTGGATACTTAGGTTCTTTCATATCTGTTATTGTGAATAATGCTACTGTGAACAATGGTTTCATATACCTTTTTGAATTAGTGCTTTTGTTTTCTTTGGGTAAATAAGCAGAATTTAAATTTTTGAACCATGCTGTTTTCCACAATGGCTGCACCAGTTTACAATACCACCAGCAGTGCATGAGCGTTTCCTATTCTTCTCATCCTTGCCGACAACTGTTATTTGTCATTTTTTGATGATAGTCATTCTGACAAGTGTGAAGTGACATCTCATTGTGGTTTTGATTTGCAATTCCCCAATGATTAGTGATGATGAACTTCTTTTCATATGTTTGTTGACCCTCTATATAGCTCATTTGGAAAAATGTCTATTCAGGTCCTCTGTGTGTGTTTGTTTGTTTTTGCTGTGCCACGTGGCTTGTAGATCTTAAATTTTTTGACCAGGGATTAAACCTGGGCCACGGCAATGAATGCACCAAATTCTAACCACTGGACTGCCAGGGAATTCTCTCTGTGCATTTTAATCAAGTTTGTTTTTTGTTATTGATTTGTATGAGCTCTTTATATATTTTGGATATTGACCTCTCATCATATATATATTTGCAAATATCTTCTTCCATTTAGTAGGTTATCTTTTTGTTTTAATAATTTCCTTCACTATGAAAATGCTTTTTAATTTGATGTAATCCCATTCTTACTTTTTGCTTCTGTTTCCCTTTCCTGAGAAGGCAGATCCAAAAAAATATTGCTCACCTTGATGTCAAAAAGTATACTGTTTGTTCTCTCCTAAGAGTTTTATTATTTCAGGTCTTACATCTATATCTTTAGTCCATTTTGAATTAATTCTTATGATTACGTAAGAAAGGAGTCCAGTTTCATTGTTTTGCATGCAGCTGTTCAGTTTTCCAAATACCATTTGTTGAAAATGATATCTTTTCCCCATTGTATATTATTTCCTTCCTGTTACGGATAATTGGCCCTGTAAGCATGAGTTTATTTCGGAGCTCTCTCTTTCGTTCTGTTGATCTATGCATCTGTTTTTGCACTATTGTCATTATTGGATTACTATAGCTCGTTGGTATAGTTTGAAATTAGAGAGCTTGATACATCCAGCTTTGTTCTTCTTTCTCAAGATTACTTTGACTACATGGGGTGTTCTGTGTTTCTATACAAATTTTAGAATTATTCTAGTTCTGTGAAGACTACCCTTGGCCTTTTGAATTGAATCTGTAGATTGTCTTAAGTAGTATGGCTATTTTAACAGTATTAATCCCTCTAATCCATGAGAACATTATAAATTTCCATTTGTTTGTGTTGCCTTCAAATTCTTTGTCAATGTCTTATAGTTTTCAGAGTCTAAAATTGTTACCTTGTTGGTTGAACCTATTTCTAGGTATTTTAGTCCTTTTGATGGAATTGTAAATAAGATTATTTTCTTGATTTCTCTTTCTGATAGTTTGTAATTAGTTTTCAGGAATGCAACAGATTTCTGTATATTAATTTTGGATGCTACAACTTTACTGAATTCATTTATTAATTCTTATAGTTTTTGGTGGTATCTTTCTTGTTGTTTAGTTGCTCAGTCAGATCTGACTCTTTGAGACCCCATGAACTGCAGCATGCCAGGCTTCCCTGTCCTTCACCATCTCCTGGAGTTTGCTCAAATGCATGTCCATTGAGTCAGTGATGCCATCCAACCATCTTGTCCTCTGTCGTCCCCTTTTCCTCTTGCCTGATGATCTTTCCCACCATCTGGGTCTTTTCAAGTGAGTCATCTCTTTGCATTGGGTGGCCAAAGTACTGGAGCTTCAGCTTTATCAGCAGTCCTTCTAATAAATATTCAGGATTGATTTCCTTTAGGATTGACTGGTTTATCTCCTTGCAGTCCAAGGGACTTTCAAGAGTTTTTTCCAACACCACAGCTCAAAAGTATCAATTCTTTGGTGTTCAGCCTTCTTTATGTCAAATTCTCACATCCATACATGACTACTGAAAAAATCATAGCTTTGACTATATGGACTTTTGTTGGCAGAGTAACGTCTCTGCTTTTTAATATTCTGTCTAGGTTGGTCATATCTCTTCTTCCAAGGAGCAAGCGTCTTTTAGTTTTGTGGCTGCAGTCACAATCTGCAGTGGTTCTGGGGCCCAAGAAAATAAAGTTTGTCACCGTTTCTACTTTCTATATGTAGTATCTTGTCACCTGCAAACAGTGGCAGTTTTATATCTTCCTTTCTAACTTGTACTTCCTCGATTTTATTTTCTTGTCTGTTGCTGTGGCTAGGATTTTCAGCACTTTGTTGAATAAAAGTGTGAATGTGTATATCCTTGTCTTAGAAATGCTTTCAGTTTTTCATCATCGAGTGTAATGTTTGCTATAGGTTTGTCCTTTATGATGTTGAGGTTTGTTACTCCTATAATTACTTTGTTGATACTTCATCATAAATGGATGTTGAATTTTAGCAAATGCTTTTCCTGGAGTTGTTTTTGTAATTTCTTCTTCTTTTGTTGTTGTTCATTTTTCTTTTTTTGCTCGTTTCTTCTTTTACTCTCTTCCCTTGTGATTTGATGACTATCTTTAGTGTTATGTTTGGATTCCTTTTTTGTTTTGAGTGTATCTATTGTAGATTTTTGGTTTGTGATTACCATGAGGTTCATGCATAACAGTATATATGAAACTTTATAACTATAAAACTGCTGCTGCTAAGTCGCTTCAGTCGTGTCCGACTCTGTGCGACCCAGCGGATGGCAGCCCACCAGGCTCCCCCGTCCCTGGGATTCTCCAGGCAAGAACACTGGAGTGAGTTGCCATTTCCTTCTCCAATGCATGAAAGTGAAAAGTGAAAGTGAAGTTGCTCAGTCGTGTCCGACTCTTAGCAACCCCATAGACTGCAGCCTCTAGGCTCTTCTGTCCATGGGATTTTCCAGGCAAGAGTACTGGAGTGGGATGCCATTGCCTTCTCCAACTATAAAACATATGACTATAATTATATTACTGGCTATAACTAGGTGCCTGACTCAGTGGTTGTGGAGATTGTTCCAGCTTGCTGGTGGATAGGTAAGGTCCTGGTGCTGATAGGCTAGAGGGAGAATTCCAGAATAGCACTTGTCAGTACTGAATTTATTGCCATAGAATGAGTTCCCCAAAATGGGTGCTGCCATTATCTCCATCCCCCAAGTGAGTTCCAATTGACTCCTGCTTCTCTGGGAGGTTCTCCAAAATCAGCAAGTTGTTCTTATCCAGGTTCTTTTTGAATTACTGCCTCTGTGCTGGGACTCAAGGTGTGAAATTTTGTGTGTGCACTTTATGAGCCAAGTCTGTTTCCTATGTTTCTCTGGGTCTCTTGAATTTAAGCCCTGCTGGATTTCAAAGCCAAACATTTTGGGGGCTTATCTCCCTGGTGCTGGACTCCTAGGCTGGGGACCCCAATGTGGGTCTTGAACTCTCAGATCCTTGGAGAAGACTTCTAAGATTGTGATTTTCCTCCTATTTTTGTGTCATTCACCCAGGCTTGATGGTCCTGACTATACTCTAAACGACATCTCTTCTTTTCCTATCTTCTTCACTGTGGCTCCTTTATATCTTCAGTTGTGGTAAATCATTTCTGCTAGTCTTCAGTTCATTCTCATAGATGTTGCTCTGTAATTAGTTATAATTTTGGTGTGCTTGTGGGAGGAAAGTTCAGGATATTTCTACTTTGCCATCTTAGCCACATCTGATTCTTTCTTATATTTCTGTCTTTTGGCTAAAAGTTCCCATTTATGAATACAAATTGTTCACATTTCCACCCCTCTTTCACCCCCGCTACATCCTTTCATGTGTTAATCATGTTTATTTTAAATTCTCTGTCTGATAGTTTCAACATCCAGTTCATCTCTGAATCTGATTCTGTTGATTGCCTGTTTCTTTGTTAGTCTCTAATTGATTGAATGTTGGACATCCTTTAGAACAAAAGTCACTGAAGTTAATAATATTTATATGTGGGAATGAGCTTGCCTCTTCTCAGGAAGCATGTGTGAAGACTGAGTCAAACTGGTCAGGAGTTGAACTGAAATTTGTTTTTATTGTTGCTATGATTACCTTCAGTTCAACACAGGCTTCAAACTTCCCTCAAAATACCTTTCACTTAGAGACTAGAGTTGAGTCTTTGGGGTGAGATCTTAGCATTCCTGCTGCTTCTTCAAACTCTGCCCTGTATATATTAAAGATTTTAATCAGGGGAAAGTATCCTTCCCTTCACCCAGTGCAGTGTTTCTCAACTTTTTAAAAAATATCATCTACTAATGATTCTTTTAAGATACTTTTATCCTCTGATTTCTTATGAAATTTTAATACCAGAAATATACTGTGTGTCTTTATATACTGTGGTCCTTTGGAAGGCCATAATGAATTAATATTTTATATTTTATTTTATTTTTTGCCTACAAATAATGTAGTATTGCCCACTTTGGGGAAGATATTTATCTTGTGGAGAATGTATACCCCAGTAGTGTGTGACATCTACTACTATTAGTTTAAAATCCTGGGTTCAGGACTGTTTTCCTATTTCTTCCCCCAACATAGAAGCTTTTTCTTCTGTTCTTCCTCAAGCAGCAATGAGCCTTTGTCTATGCCCTAAAGGCAATAGTTTTGCTTCCCTCTGCCCTGGAAGATTAAGTCTTTTGAAAGAAGAATTGAGGCAGAGGGTTAGTTGTTCTTTTCCCTCTTGTCCTTATCACTGGGTAATCCCCAACTATATGTCTGTGTTACCGAGGGAGGTTCTATCTGCTTTCTTGCACAACTCCCATGCCATGGAGTATTAAAGAAAGGTCTTAATAGTGAGTATGAATTCCTCTTGTTTCTGTGGGTACTAGAGAATCTTTGCTCTGCACTAGCTCATGCATGGGCTTAAGAATTTGTTAAAATTTTATCTGACTTTTTCTTACCTGTTTTGTATGGTTATCCCATCTTTCTTCAAAGGTGAGAAATTCTTTGTGTATCTTCTCTTAGATACTTGATTGATCTATGATTTCAGCTCTTTGATGAGCTCAAAAAAAGCTTTTTTTTTTTTTTTTTTTTCTTATCTGGATTTTTCTTATTGTTAGCCTTGAAGTGATACTATTTTCAGCTTTTTATGTTCCAGAAAAACATCTATTTCTGCTTTATTGACTATCCCAAAGCCTTTGACTGTGTGGATCACAATAAACTGTGGAAAATTCTGAAAGAGATGAGAATACCAGACCACCTCACCTGCCTATTGAGAAAGCTGAATGCAGGTCAGGAAGCAACAGTTAGAATTGGACATGGAACAACAGACTGGTTCCAAATAGGAAAAGGAGTACGTCAAGGCTGTATATTGTCACCTGCTTATTTAACTTATATGCAGAGTACATCATGAGAAACGCTGGACTGGAAGAAACACAAGCTGGAATCAAGATTGCCAGGAGAAATATCAATAACCTCAGATATGCAGATGACACCACCCTTATGGCAGAAAGTGAAGAGGAACTAAAGAGCTTCTTGACGAAAGTGAAAGAGGAGAGTGAAAATGAAGATCCTGGCATCCAGTTCCATCACTTCATGGGAAATAGACGGGGAAACAGTGGAAACAGTGTCAGACTTTATTTTTGGGGCTCCAAAATCACTGCAGATGGTGATTGCAGCCATGAAATTAAAAGACACTTACTCCTTGGAAAGAAAGTTATGACCAACCTAGATAGCATATTCAAAAGCAGAGACATTACTTTGCCGACTAAGGTCCGTCTAGTCAAGGCTATGGTTTTTCCTGTAGTCATGTATGGATGTGAGAGTTGGACTGTGAAGAAGGCTGAGCACCGAAGAATTGATGCTTTTGAACTGTGGTGTTGGAGAAGACTCTTGAGAGTCCCTTGGACTGCAAGGAGATCCAACCAGTCCATTCTGAAGGAGATTAGCCCTGGGATTTCTTTGGAAGGAATGATGCTAAAGCTGAAACTCCAGTACTTGGCTACATCATGCAAAGAGTTGACTCTTTGGAAAAGACTCTGATGCTAGGAGGGAATGGGGGCAGGAGGAGAAGGGGACGACCGAGGATGAGATGGCTGGATGGCATAACGGACTTGATGGATGCGACTCTGAGTGAACTCCTGGAGTTGGTGATGGACAGGGAGGCCTGGCGTGCTGCAATTCATGGGGTCACAAAGAGTTGAACATGACTGAACGACTGAACTGAACTGAACTGATGTTCTTGGAAGAATTGGAATTTGATGTACACCTTTAGAGTCTTTTATGATAAAAACTTAAAACAAGTTTTTATGTGGGAAAACCTTCAGTTCATAACCTCCACTTTGATTTTCCCTTTATGCAGTAGTTGTTTAGCAAGATAAAAATTATTTCTAAGCAGATACTATTTGCAGGGGAAGGGAGGTGGAGTGTGAGAAGCATTTTCTTATCTTTTGATAAATTTTAATATTAAAATTTATGCTTTTTTAGAGCTTGTTGAATTGTTCTCTGTGAGTTTAGAAGTAAAATTTAAGACCTCTGTTGGTGATTTACCTGTCTAGTTCTTATGTTTGCATTTTGCAAACATCTTCTATAAAGATTCATCTACCTCATTTTCACAGCAAATGTTTATCGAGCGCTTGTGCTATGCCAGGTATTGTCCCAGGTACTGGGCTTCTAAGAGATGATTCTTGACATTCTAGAATGGTGACTCAGTATGGAAGGTAGTAAGAAACATACTTAAAATACAGAATGTAATCATATTAGGGAAATATTGGGAACAGTTCCTGGGAAAATCTTAGACACAATTGCTGTCTGGGTTTAGGTATAACTTTCCAGAAAGACTTTCTGAGTAAAAGTCTGAAGGATGAGGAGAGTTTAGCCAGGTGAAAGGTGGGGATGTATAAGGAGAAGAGTATTTTGAGTTGGAGAGAACGGTATGCATAAAATCCTAGAAACAGAGAATACAATGAGTTCAGGAAATTGAAGACAACTCAGTATTTCTGGAATATAAGTGGTTAGAGATACTAAGGAAAGATCAGTGACAGATAATGATGATGGGCTTTATATAGCATAACTTATTTGGTTATTTGTTAATTATGTTTGCACGTATTAAGAGTCACTATTGAAATTGATTGGGAATCCAATAGTCACTATTGCATTGGAACAAGGGTAAAGATACCAATAATCTGTTGCAATAATCCAGTTAAGAGATGGTGGTGACTTGAATGAAAATGGTAAAGTGGAAATGGAGAGCACTAGATGAATTTGTAAGGTAGTTTGAGGTTTACAGTAACTGTATCTGGGTGGTGAAAGAGAACAAAGTAGTAAAGATGATATCCCAGCTTCTGGATTAGGATACTGTGATAAGGGTAATATAAGTTAATGAGATTGGAGTAAGTAGAAGCTGCCACCGGAGAAGACAATGGCACCCCACTCCAGTACTCCTGCCTGGAAAATCCCATGGATGGAGGAGCCTGGAAGGCTGCAGTCCATGGGGTCGCTGAGGGTCGGACATGACTCAGCGACTTCACTTTCACTTTTCACTTTGCATTGGAGAAGGAAATGGCAACCCACTCCAGTGTTCTTGCCTGGAGAATCCCAGGGACAGGGGAGCCTGTGGGCTGCCGTCTATGGGGTCACACAGAGTCGGACATGACTGAAGTGACTTAGCAGCAGCAGCAGCAGCAGCAGCAACAGGAGCTGCAGCAGGTTTTTGAGGAGACGATGTCCTTTGGTTCTCTCCAAGAGTGAAGTGCCAATGGCTCAGTGAAGTGTAATATCCTGTAGACAGCTGGTTTATGGGTTTGAGCTCAAGAACAAGATTTTGAGGAGATATATAGATATGGGAAGGATAAGTACAAGATAGTGATTGAAGCCATGGAAGGGAGTATTGGACAGGTATCCGAGGAAATATTGACATTCAAGAGAGCTGTAGAGGCTGAGGAGTCAGTAAAGCCGATGGATACTGCCAGATGGTAGAGGATTAACGGAATAAAAGTTACCTGGACCAGGGAAGATAATATCTTAAGAAAAGAGTACCCAATATGTTGAATGCTGCAGAAAGATCAAGTTAAATAAAGGCTGAGAAATGTATTGATACTTTGCATTGGAAAATGAGACATTGGTCTTGGAAAGAGTTATTTTGTTTCTTTATTTTTTGCTGTACAAAGCTTTATTATTTCTATTTGGCCCAAGGTTTGAGAGAGGGTTCCAGAGTGGATAAACACATACCTAGTGAGCCTGGAGAATCCCAGGTATGGAGGAGCCTGGTGGGCTGCCATCTATGGGGTTGCGCAGAGTCGGACATGACCGAAGCGACTTAGCAGCAGCAGTGGCTGCAGAGAGGGGCTTCAGGCAGAAGCCCCTGACATTAGGGGGCACCTCAAAGACCACTGAGCTCCAGAGGCTCCTAGTCATGCTTGAAGGTGAGCCTTTCAAAGATATTCACCCAGCGCAGCCTGGGGACCAGCCAGCCTGCAGAGGCTGGTCCGGTGGCCACCCATCTTCTTGAGTTTCACCTGCTCCTGGAAGTGGCTTTCCCTAGTTAGAGAGATGGGGTTTGTGTGGGTGGACCCCAGGCCATGCAGATCTTAAGGGCCTGGTGGAGGTTCTTCTCCATGAGAATGGCGGCTTCCACACCATCCTAGATTTTATCCCACTCATTTTGAGATGGCTTCTGCATGTCCTGGAAGAGAGCGCAGCTACTGTGCTGGTTTTGCATTTTCAAGAGACTCTTGGTGCCTTGTGCTTCTCTTAGGTCGGTTCATCCAATTCACGGAAAAAGTGGCCCACATCCTCCTGGTCCAAACAGAAGGCCAGCGAGAGGTAGGTGTAGGAGGCCCACAGATGCGTATTGATCAGGCAGTTGACAGTGGCCTTCATGGCAGTGGAATGATTCTGACAAATCTGGGAGCTCATGGTTGATCAGTAATCAGGAGTTCAGCTCAAAAACTGGTGTTGGCCGGTCCAGGTGATCTAGCACAGCTGAATGGCTGATCATGAAGGTTGTGACTGGAATAAAGGTGGGAGGCTGGAGCAAGGGGTGTCCCCGTGTCTGTGCTGTCCAACACTGTTGAAGCAAGAGACCTGTGGGATTGACTGTGGAGTGTACTGTGAGATTAGTAATGTTAATAGAGCAGTTGGAGCACCAGCTTGTGGTATCATGGGCGGCAGATGGTAAGGAAGTAGAGACAATGTTTTGAGAAGTCTGGCTATGGCAGAAAGGAAGAGAGTGATTAATCATAATGGTTAAATGCATGGGAACTAAAATCACATTATTAGTACCTTTGTTTGAATGTGTGTTCTGTTACTAGTTTTAGGAAGTTGGGCAAACCACTCAGTCTCTCTAAGACTGAATTTTCTTCAACTCTAAAGCAGAGGTACTAATATAATTATTGAAGAGGGTGGCTTGAGAATGACATGAAACATATCTTCAGTTATTACAAATATACAAATACACTTAGAACAAAGTAGGATATTTAAAATTCAACTTATTATTTCATTTAACATTTATATAGTCTTGCTATGTGCCAGGCACTGTTTTAAGTAGTTAACAATATTCCCCAGCTATTTTATTTTGGAAGAAGGCTATGTTACTTTGGGTCTTCTGAGAAGAAAATGCCAAAATAAGATTAGAAATATAAGATATTTATTGGGGAAAACATCTGTGAAGAAAAAAATGGGGAAGGAGCTAAGGAAGATGGGGAGAGTATTCAGAATAACAGGCTAATCAAACCACTGTGCAGGAGAGAGCAAAGGAAGGAGAGGTGGGTAGGAAGAGTCTTAGAATGTAGCACAGTTCCTAGAGAGTTTTGGCAGGGCTGGTGTAGAATTCTCAAGCCAAAGTTGCATGCCAAAACTGTGCCACATCTCACAAGAATGGGCTTGTGTCCCTGCATTGGCACCCCTGGTATGCTCACTCACTGCTAGAAGCGGTTCTTAGAATAGAAGTGTGGCCTAGGCTTAAACATGGGATGGATTCAGAGCCCAGTAGCTGGGGACATTGGTCAGTTAAACTTTTTCACAGCAGGAGATCAAGTGGCACATTTTTATGACTATCAAAAAGGCTGAGGATTATTTTTAACGGCATTATTTAAATAGTATTAATGTGCATGACTATGTAATCCCCCCCCCCAGTAGATTCCAGCTGGCTGCATCTAAACATGAAGGTGTATATTAATAGTTGGAATAATTGGAGTTTCTTCAGCAAATAAATTGACCAAGGGGTGAGGTGGAGGTATTCGTAAGATAATTGTTTAGTTGCTAAGTTGTTTCTGACTCTTTTGTGACCCTATGAACTGTAGCCTGTCAGGCTCCTCTGTCCATGGGATTTCTCAGGCAAGAATACTGAAGTGGGTTGCCATTTACTTCCTCAGGGAATCTTCCTGACCCAGGGATCGAACCTGCGTCTCCTCTTTGACAGGCAGATTCTTTACCACTGAGCCACCTGGGAAGCCCTAGTAAGATAATAGAGAATGAAATCTAAACTGGATAGGAAGGAGGATGAGGAAAGTAGGTAGTTGACAGGGAGAAAGTATGTGGCATAATCTTCTTGTGTCTGGGGTAGTGTCTGTACAATCTATATTTTTGTTCAATATTTCTTAGTATTCAATTCTACCTCCATTATTGGCTTATTGATAACTTTTGTTTTTATTATTTTATTGGTTACCCTGGTTGGCTCCTGGGAACTAAGCACCAAACTTTTAAAAATATTTTGTCTGTTAAGAATGTATTTTTTTATTCCTGAGTCCTGGGATTGTGCTGTACCTGTTTGATCAAATAGTGTGTATTAACACAGTAACATGCTGCATCTGAAGTGGATGAGAGTTAGGGATTTTTTAGTTTTAGAAGCCTAGTTTTAGTTTAGAAGCCACATGGGGAAAGGAAGAGAATACCAATCATGCCCTTTGTGACTCTCTTTGCTCAACAAAAAACTTCTGAGTACTTACTATATGCTAGACGTTCAAGGGAGAAGGCAATGGCACTCCACTCCAGTACTCTTGCCTGGAACATCCCATGGATGGAGGAGCCTGGTGGGCTGCAGTCCATGGGGTCGCTAAGAGTTGGGCACGACTGAGCGACTTCCCTTTCGCTTTTCACTTTCATGCACTGAGAAGGAAATGGCAACCCACTCCAGTGTTCTTGCCTGGAGAATCCCAGGGACGGGGGATCCTAGTGGGCTGCAGTCTCTCGGGTCGCACAGAGTCGGACACGACTGAAGCGACTTAGCAGCAGCAGCAGCAGCAGCAGCAGCAGCAGCAGCAGCAGCAGACATTCGAGATCTTTCACTATTTTCTTGGTTCTGACTTAGCAGTTAGAATCAATCTTGGTATGTTATGACTATACTCCATATGAATTTTCTGCCTCTATATACAGTATCACCCCGTTCTTTTTAACATTCTTATTATACTGCTTATCCTAGTCCTTTAAGCTGATCAGTTCAGTTCAGTTCAGTCACGCAGTCGTGTCCGACTCTTTGCGACCCCATGAATCGCAGCACGCCAGGCCTCCCTGTCCATCACCAACTCCCGGAGTTCACTCAGACTCACGTCCATTGAGTCCATGATGCCATCCAGCCATCTCATCCTCGGTCGTCCCCTTCTCCTCCTGCCCCCAATCCCTCCCAGCATCAGGGTCTTTTCCAATGAGTCAACTCTTCATATAAGGTGGCAAAGTACTGGAGCTTCAGTTTTAGCATCATTTCTTCCAAAGAAATCCCAGGGTTGATCTTCCTCAGAATGGACTGGTTGGACCTCCTTCCAGTCCAAGAGACTCTCAAGAGTCTTCTCCAACACCACAGTTCAAAAGCATCAATTCTTCTGCACTCAGCCTTCTTCACAGTCCTTTTAGCATCATTCCTTCCAAAGAAATCCCAGGGTTGATCTCCTTCAGAATGGACTGGTTGGATCTCCTTGCAGTCCAAGGGACTCTCAAGAGTCTTCTCCAACACCACAGTTCAAAAGCATCAATTCTTCGGTGCTCAGCCTTCTTCACAGTCCAACTCTCACATCCATACATGACCACAGGAAAAACCATAGCCTTGACTAGACGGACCTTAGTCGGCAAAGTAATGTCTCTGCTTTTGAATATACTATCTAGGTTGGTCATAACTTTTCTTCCGAGGAGTAAGCGCCTTTTAATTTCATGGCTGCAGTCACCATCTGCAGCGATTTTGGAGCCCCAAAAAACAAAGTCTGACACTGTTTCTACTGTTTCCCCATCTATTTCCCATGAAGTGATGGGGCCAGATGCTATGATCTTCGTTTTCTGAATGTTGAGCTTTAAGCCAACTTTTTCACTCTCCTCTCTCAATTTCAACAAGAGGCTTTTTAGCTCCTCCTCACTTTCTGCCATAAGGGTGGTGTCATCTGCATATCTGAGGTTATTGATATTTCTCCCAGCAATCTTGATTCCAGCTTGTGTTTCTTCCAGTCCAGCGTTTCTCATGATGTACTCTGCATAGAAGTTAAATAAGCAGGGTGACAATATACAGCCTTGACGGACTCCTTTCCCTATTTGGAACCAGTCTGTTGTTCCATGTCCAGTTCTAACTGTTGCTTCCTGACCTGCATACAGATTTCTCAAGAGGCAGGTGAGGTGGTCTGGTATTCCTATCTCTTTCAGAATTTTCCACAGTTTATTGTGATCCACACAGTCAAAGGCTTTGGCATAGTCAATAAAGCAGAAATAGATGTTTAAGCTGATACTGAATTCAAATTGCTCCATTTGAAAGTATTTTGTGCTGATAATTGTCTGGTGTGTGTTAGACTCAAACCATGAGTCATGACCCCATTAGTAACTTTTGAAAACAATTTAATGGATCTTGATCTTTAATTTTTAAAGGGAAAAGCATGGTAGTTTAAGTATTAGCTTACTGGAATTAAATAGAATTCTGAGTATTTTACTGTTTTTCACCAAATGAAAGGCAATTTCACAGTTCAACCTGATAGTTGATATTAGAGACTATCACACTTGGTCAGGTTTAATGTTTGGTAAAACTTTTGTTTCATTCTGGCATTAAAAATCAACCAGAAAACTCCAGTTCACAGTAAAAACAGTTTGAAAATCAGTGTACTAGACCATTCACGCTGTCTTGCTGAGTATGGCACTGTGATCTAGGACACATGCCTGTGTGCTGGGTAACAAACCTAGGGCCATAGTCTAAGGCTGGATGATAATTTGGGCTTTGACTTCCTTAGTTTTATGCTTTACTTTCATTCAGCTTGTGATTTTATTACACATCCTATTTTCTTTTCTGTTATTGTTTTTTTAAAAGTATTTATTTTTAATTGATAATTGGTTTACAATGTTGGTTTGATTTCTGTCATACATCAACATGAATTTACTATAGGTGTACTTATGTCCCTTCCCTCTTGAAGCTCCCTCCCATCTCTCACCCACTCTCCCTCCCCCCAGGATATTACACAGCCCCCGTGTGAGTTCCCTGAGTCATACAGCAAATTCCCATTGACTATCTAGTTACACATGTTAGTGTATAGGCCTCCATGCTACTCTCTCCATTCATCTCACCCTCTTCCCCTTCTCCCCTACCCTTGTCCACAAGTCTTTTCTCCCTGTCCGTGTCTCCACTGCTGCTCTGCACATAGATTTGTCAGTACCACCCTTCTAGATTCCATATATGTGTATTAATATACGATATTTGTTTTTCTCTTTTTGACTTACTTCACTCTGTATAATAGGCTCTAGGTTCATCCACCTCATTTTTTTTCTCTCTTTCTTCTCCTTATCCTCTCTCTGTACCTTCTTTTTCTGTCTTTTGTGGCTCTGCTGGTAGACTTGGTTTTAAATGAATAAAATCATTACCACCTGCCAGGGGAAAATCATTATTTTTTCCTGGTTAGTGAAATTGATAAATATAAGATCACTTCAATTGTTTCATTTTTAATTGCTCTCATTTGTTTTTGTTACTTCTTATACTTGGGGCCTTTTGGAAATATTTCTGAGTTCATGGTTTGTATAAATGATTAAGGGTCCTTGAGAGAAGTGGTATATGCTGATATATCAGATGTTTGTTTATGTTTTAGTTTTTACTTTGGGAAGGGTAAGAAGTGTTTGCACTGACAGATAAGGAAACTGAGGGGCAAAGAAATGACATGAATCTGTTCACCTTTTGCATACTGGGAAACATGGCAATCTTTTGTATTAAACAGATCCTCCGGTACTAATTGTAGTGAATAGTATTAAGTTGAGAATGCATTTGACTATTTCTGAAAAGATGTAAAGACTGTCTCTGTGGACACAGATACCATGATTCTATCTAACTCTTCTTAGTCCCCTAATCTTGTCTTGATTTTATATCCACATATCCTCTTCACTTCAAAAAGATATTTTCAAAGTGAACTGAATAGTGATTCAGTTGAAGGTTTTATTTATCGACTAGGAAAAGTTTTCTCCGTTTGCCAGGGCTGTGCATATCTTCCTTGTGAGCACTTTACACTGTGAAATAGAATGCTCAAATAGATGATTTTAGAAAGCTACTTGCTGCAAACTATGTGCTTTAGATCTGTTTAACAGCCTGACACGAACTGCTGTCACTGGGCATTAGGGTAGCTGCAATATTGCCTGTCATTAATAGTTTCTGCTACTCTGCCATCATAATTGCTGACCTTAGCTTAGTCCTCTGCTGTGAATTAGAAATTCTTTTTTAAGAGGGAATATTAATGAAACAAAGTTAAATTCCTCAGCAATTTGCAACTGGAATTGAAGATAGCCTCCATTTCATTTATAAAAGAGAATGACTTTGAATCTACAAACATTGCTATTGTGACTTCAAAATGCATGAAATAATTATATTTAGAAGCATTTCTTTTTGAGGAGGTGGAAAAGGGTATTTTGCTCACTTTATAAAATTCTTAGAAGAATTTAAAACACTTTTTCTGAAGAACATATAAACAAAGGGGATTTTATGTCTGCCAATGCAGGAGTCTTAAGAGATACAGGTTCAATCGCTGGGTTGGTAAGATGCTCTGGAGGAGGGCATGGCAACCCACTCCAGTATTCTTACCTGGAGAATCACCATGGACAGAGGACCCTGGTGGGCTACAGTCCAAGGGGTTGCAAAGAGCCAGACATGACTGAATGACGATGCACAGAACTTCAGCGATGAACTATCTCATCAGCTGAAGATTACTTAATGAAAGGTATAAGAAGGAGAAATGCCTTCTTTTCATCACCATGTACTTTGCTAATTTTAACTAAAAATCTGGCCCAGGACATTATTTCTTCAGAAATGCACGCATAGCATATCCTATCCTGTTTTTAAATGTGGATTTCTCATGTTTTACTCATCTTCCGAGACATAGCATATTTATATATTGAGTCTTTATATTTTTATAGTGGAAATGAAATAAAAGTTGAGTAATATGTTTATTGTACTGAGTCATGCATCAAGCTAATCATGGAAATGACTATCAGACTGATAGAAATGTGACTGATTTTGGGAATTTAATAGTTGTGATGAGTTAAAAGTGAAGTGAAGTCGCTCAGTCGTGACCGACTCTTTGCGATCCCATAGACTGTAGCCTACCAGGCTCCTCTGTCCATGGGATTTTCCAGGCGATAGTACTGGAGTGGATTGCCATTTCCTTCTCTAGGGGATCTTCCCAACCCAGGGCTTGAACCCAGATCTCCCGCATTGTAGACAGATGCTTTACTGTCTGAGCCACCAGGGAAGTCCTGATGAGTTAAAAAATGCTTTATTATTAGGACATATAATTTTAGAAATTAAAAAGAAAGTGTTTTATTTTAAATCTCTCATCATCTCATATGGGATACCTGACACCGAGGAATCCATGATCATAGAATCTAGAAACTGAAGATTATCTCCACTGTAATATTCTAATCACCTCATTTTTAAAAAAATAAGGACTTTATCTTGAGATTGTAGCTAATTCTAGTAACTTATTTCAGTGAAAATAATTTCTTTAATGTATTGCTTCAAATAAATGTTTTGCTTTTGAGATTGCTTCCTTAGGTTAAGTTTCTTTGCTCCTATTTTTCCTAAGTTTGGGGGCCATTACTGGTTCATCTATCTTTGTGTTATGGATACTCACTAGAGTAGCAAAAGTTACTAGCAAGAGGAGTTATGCAGTTCATCTGGCATTTGAGTTTTATTTAATACATCAACATGATTCTGTTAATTCTGAATTTGCTATGGAACTAAATATTCACAGGACCTTCAGAAATAGCATTAGGGCTCACTATATACGTATTTTGGGTGTTTGCCGATGGCTCAGAGGGTAAACAATCTGCCTGAAGTGCAGGAGACATAAGAGACGTGGGTTCATTCCCCGGGTCAGGAAGATCCCCTGGAGAAGGGAATGGCAACTCATTCCAGAATTCTTGCATGATAACCCAGAGGAGCCTCGTGGGCTACAGTCAAAAAGGTTGCAAAGGGTCAGACACGACTAAGCATCTAAGCACACGGACATATAAATAGTTGATTCATGTTACTAATTCAGTTCCGTGCTTTCCTGGTGACTCAGATGTTAAGAATCTGCCTGCAATTCAGGATACCCGGGTTTGATCCCTGGGTTGGGAAGATCCCCTGGAGGAGGGCATGGTAACCCATGCTGGTATTCTTGCCTGGAGAATCCCCACGGACAGAGGAGCCTGGCAGGCTACAGTCCATGGAATTGCAAAGAGTCACACGTGACTGAGCAATTAAGCACAGCATAGCAAAGTCCAGTTCAAATGATGGAAAGATGTTAAGATTGAATTTGTAGGTGTGCTTATAGGCACCTGGTACACCAAGTCCAGATGTTGGCCCAATGAATTGTAGTCTTAAGACATTATAATAAGCCTGGATCCGGCCAGAGGATCCCAAAGCTACCCTTCTCTGTATCGTTTACTTTCTATTTTTCAAAGTGGAAAATTGATTGCAAGTTGAATAAAATTTTACTTCATGCCTACAGGATAGAACAATAGGCCTGAATATAAGATAGTTGGGTAGGGGGTGGCGTTGGCAGATAGAGGACTCTGCTATCCCTTCTCTGTGAAGGGAATTTGACTAGAAGATTTGATTCGACTATCTGTCATCACCCACTCTCTCAGAAGTCTACTGAAATAATGTTTCAAAAATAGGCATCTAGGTCAAGACCTAATCAACCTGATACCTCTGTTATTTGTCTGGCAAGAAAACTCTAATTCCCAATACCAGTTCAAAGTATTCTTTTTCAGGAAAAAAAAAAAAAAGTAATATTACAAAATAAAAAAAAAAACAAAAAGACATGCCAAGCCATGTAATTATCAGGTGGTTCATATAATTTGGTAATCATCCAGTAAACAAAGAACTATTTTTCCTCCCCTCAATATGACAACTATAAGGAGAGCCAAGGAGAAAATAAAAGAAATTTTAGCAAGGTTATTTACAACCTGACCTCCCTGTCTGGACTCTGTGCAGTTCCCTTAGAAATTGCATTATCATTTGGACTTCTTTTTAGAGTAGACAGTTGGGGTAACTGTAGCTCAGTTTGATTGTGATTAAAAATTTGATATTTAGACTTTTGTTAAGATGTTAGTAAAGTTAGGCAGTTTCAGTAAAACCTAAAAGGAAAAAGGACATTTCATTTTAGCTTCAAAGTATTTTTGATATAATCTTTGCTCTGGAAAAAATGTACATTAATTGCTAACAAGATTATTTTGAGCATAAAAAGAATTTTGGAATATTCAGACAGAAACCAGGCCAAAGTTTGTTTTTTTGACTATCTGTGAAAATTGGAATAAACAAGAAAATTAATGATATAAATAAAAGCTTATGGAAGTCATTAATAAACAGTAAAATGATGAGATTGTTTCCAAATATTGTGGTATATATTAATGTATAATTAATCAGTGGGATTAGAAATCATTTTCTGTTTTTTCTTAGAACAATCCTGATGTAGTAAAATTTGTATCCATACTGGAGATTAGTAAGCTTTCAATTACTTAGCATAAAATAGAAAATAAACCACTTATTTTTATTGTTCTTACTCTCATTGTAGTGGATATGTGATTACTCTTGAGATATTTTATATATTTTAAATGAACTAATAACTTCTTGTCATATTTTGTTGGTAGCAGAGAGATACTATATATAATATATATATAACAATATCTTGGACATAAGTAAATGAGGAATAAAGTGACCTAAAGGTATCAAAATGCACCTCAGCTACCAACATATATATCATCTTCATGGTGAATAACCATTCGGGCTAAAGCAAATGACCTCTGATAATTCCGAGTGTATTAAACTACTCTTAGCTACTGGCCTTAGTTGGGATGAATGTATCAATACTGGTATATTTTTCGCTCAAGTTGCCCTCTAAGGGGCAGAAGTCGTTAGATAATAAGAGCACTAAATCTCTGGGGAAGTAGAAGAGAACAGGTGAAGGTAAGGTTGACCAAGTGCGGATATCATGGGTCAAGTCTGCTTACTTTGCATTTTGGCTGAGTGTGTGTGTATTGATTGTGTGGGTGAGGTGGTGGAAGGTAGGATAAATTATGTGTTTTTATTTAATACCTTTCAAACTTACGCTTTGTTAGATAGTTGCCATGGTGAATATCTTACCTTTAAGTGACTGCTTAATACTAACTTCAAGTTATGAAGCAATTCCTGAAATTATGATAAAGATGCAAAACATCCCCTGCCTTTGGCAGAAAGTTAACTGTGGTTCAAGGGCAAACCGCCATCAGATGTAAACAAAATTGTGCTGTTTGAATTATATTCTCTCAAAGACCTACTGCTTGATTTAGCTTAACTGATTCTTTCTGTTTGTAACCTATTGAAGAAGCGGAAGAATTTAGACCCAGCTGATAAACAAAGTCATTGTTTGAGAATGAATTCTTGTTATCTAAGAAAACTTTTGCTCATAAATTATTTAATGGAAACATTGACTTAAATCATAACAAGTAAAGAATTGAGGAAATTATCTGTAATAATTTATACC
Source organism: Aepyceros melampus (assembly GCA_006408695.1). NCBI lineage: Eukaryota > Metazoa > Chordata > Mammalia > Artiodactyla > Bovidae > Aepyceros > Aepyceros melampus. The sequence goes on along the minus strand of SJXQ01008375.1, from coordinate 115,091 downwards.
TAGGGAAAATTTCATCTGAACTTTGAAATAATAGAGAAAACATTTTTTGGAGTTTTGTTTTGCTTAAATTATCTGTATAATTGCCTTTTCTAGTATGTATTAATCTGGAAACCACTCATTCATCCATCTTCTATTCTATAAATATTTATTGAACATCTACTCTGGCTAAGAATGGGGCATGTGAGGTGAGATGAATAATACCATCCCTCCAATAACTTACTGTTTTGTGGAATTCTTAGACTTTTAGTAGCTAGTTTTTATTACTTAGTAAAATATAAAACTAAAAATCTAAGTAGACTTAAGGCCTACCCTTGAGATATTAGCCATCAAAAATAAAACCAGGCCAATGGGTAAATCATCTGAAAAGCAACTTAAAATAGTCATTTAGTCTCTTGAAGCATGCCAACAGGAGATTGTATTAATAAAGCCCAGAGAAATTTTCCATTCCTCCCCGTTTCTAGACAAGTGCTGCTGCTGCTGCTAAGTCGCTTCAGTCGTGTCTGACTCTGTGCGACCCCATAGACGGCAGCCCACCAGGCTCCCCTATCTCTAGGATTCTCTAGACAAGTGACTCTTTCCTAAATCTCTGAGCTTCTTTGCTGCAAACGCCATAAAACTTTTCAACTCTGTTTCTCCCTTCCATATCTCCATAATCTCTTCTTTAGTAACATTGCCTTTTCAGACCCTTGTTTCTCCCCTCTCTCACTTCTCTGACTTGCTATAAGAAAGATCACATCACAGAGATAGAACACACACCTCTTTTTTTCTGTTACATAAAACTTATGAAAGAGTATTTGAGCTCAAATTTTAGGATATCCAAAGTCTCAGAAAATATATTCACAAATCTAAAACATCAATTTATTGTTTTAGTCACTTAATATTAATTTCATTGAATATGATAACTTCATATATATATTTTGCTTTAGATCTTCATAATTTTGGCTCACAGAAGCATGAGTAAGCTAAATGATTTTGAAGTTGTAGAGCAGACAAGTAGACTATGATATATGTGTTATGTTTTCTCTGTAAATGCATTTAAATAGATATTCTCTTCCTATACTGACAAGAGAGTCTGGTGTCTGTCAGTGTTCCTTAGTCTTATAAAATCAAAATGTTTTTAAAAGCTTCAACTGTTTATATTTGGAAAAATTGCTGCTTTGTGCAATAGCTTGAGTATGTCTCATAAAACTTTTATCTTTAGAGCTAGTTAAGTCTATAAGATGTTATGGCGGCATTGAAATCATGATAGTTCTATTGATATCATAATTGCTCCGAAGGACCATTACAGTGTAAATATGCAAGTGCTCTGACAAGCTACACTGTTAAATGCAGCCACCAAAAACAAGCTAAATGTAACAGTGCAGATACAACAAGCCTACCTAAGAACTTGTTAAATGTGTAGCGACTATGGAACCAAGTTGTTTGTATTTAGCTTTAAGAATTAAAGTAGAACTGTGAACCTGGAAAAAGCCTAAATCACCATTGAGCTCCTCCGTTTTATTAATACTTTTCAGAAGAGAGGAGGCAAAGGGAGGTTAATGGTTTATTTGAGGTTTCATACCTCAAATGGCATCAGAACCAGAGTTTAAGGCCTAATTTCTCTTCAGAATTGCTTTCACTACATGGTTCCCACCCAGTGACAAAGGAACTCTGTGCAAATAGACCTGTTTCATTTGGGGGAAGGTATTGCTATTTGTCCCATGATGAGATCTTGATCACCATCTGTGACTGTTCTTAGGATTAGTTGGAGTGTTGTCTGTCTCAAGTGAGCAGCATAATACTCTTTGCATATAAATAATAAGGTTTGGGAGAGAAAGAAGGAAATTCTCTGTGAAGCAGGATGGACTATCCCCTTCCTGGGAAGATAATTAAGTGACCAGTAGCATGTTCTTTTTGTCTGCTGTAAGGAGAGTAAGAAGGGATGAGACAAAGGGCTGGTGAGGGCAGCAGTGGTCTGAGGGAATTGGGGGGGTGACCTGCTTGAGGGTCTTACATTAGCTGTGCACTGAAAGAGCTAAAGAGTTTGAAATGCTAGGTTTCATTATGGTAGGGTATTATATGAATATGTTAAACATTTCATCTAGAAACTATCAGTGTTCTAATACAGGCTTTGTTGCTTGCACCTCCTCTCCATAAAGTTAAGGGTGTGAGTAAGTGACTTCAGAAAAAGGGATGGCATCTTAACTTAGCGATTTTTTATCAGTAACTTTACATGAGTGATTCTTTAAAGATAGATGTTTAACAACCATTAATAATTATTTAAAAATTTACTCTCCTGTCTACTTTGTAGGAGAAGGCTTGCAGCTCCCAAGTGCACAAAACCTGGGAAATGAAGAGCTTCATTTGTTGTAGAGCACTAATGGCTTCCTAAACAAAATGACACTTGAGCCAAACTCAAACTGAAGGAGTAGGAAATAACAAGGCAGAGAGTAGAACTTTCTGCTGCTGCTGCTGCTGCTAAGTTGCTTCAGTCGTGTCCGACCCTGTGCGACCCCAGAGATGGCAGCCCACCAGGCTCCCCCATCCCTGGGATTCTCCAGGCAAGAACACTGGAGTGGGTTGCCATTTCCTTCTCCAATGCATGAAAGTGAAAAGTCAAAGTGAAGTCGCTCAGTCGTGTCGGACTCTTCGTGACCCCATGGACTGCAGCCTACCAGTCTCCTCCGTCCATGGGATTTTCCAGGAAAGAGTACTGGAATAGGGTGCCAGTAGAGGGCAAAGGCTCAAAGTAAGAGGGAGTATGGCATGTTTAAGAAACGCATAGTTCAAGAGTGGAAAATAGAGTGAAAGTGGGCAGAAAAGAGGCTCATGAGAAGGATAATCAGATGATACTTAATAATTGGATATTAAGTAACTACAAATATATATATGATTAACACAGCTTGAATATTTTAAAGAATAAAGTTAAATGGGCTGCCATTTTAAATGAAAAGTTTTATACTTCCGAGTATTTTTACCACAGAAAGATATTAAGTGAGGGAATTTTAAGGGAAAATATATTAATGTGCCAAGTTTTCGACAGGCTCAATAAACTAGTTAATTATCTGTTTTTTTCTTAATGAGTGAGCATATTTCAAATTCAGGAGAGATCAATTATTCTATTTAGAAGTAAATGTAACACACACTGAACTTATAATGGAATGCGTTAAATAATGAAATAGATTGATTTTAGTTATCACCATCATTTTTCCAAGGTGAGAAATACTTGTTTTCTTTTCCAGTTGTACATTATGATTGAATTAGCTTTGTCTTTTCATGCAGCATTTTCTTCCCTCTTGGTTGATTATATTCTGAAAGCTTGAAATTTTTTGAGTTTGAAAATAATTGGAAAAGTTATTTAACACTTGACTTTTGATTCATTCCTTGAACTTCATGCTGGTTTGCCATTAGTGGTGGTAACTGAGGGAAATAAGCTGGATCTGGCTACCAGAGTACTGGGTTTATTTTCTTGGAGATGATCAAAATGCCGTAAGAGTAAAACGTGTCATTGAAACTTTTAACTGAAGTTCTGATGCAAAATTAGCCAATATGGCTATACTTGTAATTGCATGCAATTATGCATGCATTTTATTTACAAACTAATAATATCGAATAAAAATTCCTGCACTGCTCAGCCCTAACCAGTGATAATATGATTACTTTTAACTGAATTTAATTAGGAATCTTTTTTAAAATGATGATAGTGATGTGGTATGGAGAAGGCGATGGCACCCCACTCCAGTACTCTTGCCTGGAAAATCCCATGGACAGAGGAGCTTGGCGGGCTGTAGTCCATTGGGTCGTGAAGAGTCGGACACTACTGAGCGACTTCACTTTCACTGTTCACTTTCATGCATCGGAGAAGGAAATGGCAACCCACTCCAGTGTTCTTGCCTGGAGAATCCCAGGGACGGGGGAGCCTGGTGTCTCTCGGGTCGCACAGAGTCGGACACGACTGAAGCGACTTAGCAGCAGCAGCAGCAGCAGCAGTGATGTGGTAAAATGTCTCATATACCAGAGTAGGAATCAAATAGCATATTTTCTATTTTTTATACTTCCTGTGGGAATTTCTTCTTTAGATATGCAGGCACAGAGGTGATAATGGACTCTGTATAGAGCACTGACTGGAAGCCAGGCACTGTGCTGGCTGCTAGACACAGTTGGGAGCTTACCAAGATAGGAGTGATATTTATGCTCATGGAATTTCTAATCCATTTGCAGAGACTGACTAAATAACTAGTTTTGAACTAGTTATTTAACACACAGTTATGACAAATTTATGAGAGCATATAATAAGGAAGTCAGCCTTGTTTTGAGTGGTCCAGAGAAAACAAGGGCACCAAGAAAAACTTTCTCCTGAATAAATGACATTAAGAAAAAAAGCTGAAATAATATGGATGAAGGTTGGACTGAGTCTTCAAGGTTGGAGGAAGAGTCTTCAAGGAAAGGCTTTGAGGTGAAGGAAGTTGGCATCAATTCAAGGACCTAAAATATTGATGTTAATTATAACTAATAATTATAATTATTGATAGTAAGTGATAATAATTATTACTGGCAGCAGCCAGTAATTGAGAGACACACCAAAGGTCAAATATTACTTGCTCTACCTGAAAAGATTCTTTCTGCTGTATTAAATTTATTGATTAGGTTTTATGAGCCTTGCTTGAAGATTGAAAAAATAACTAAGAAATCATTGTTTATATAGTGTTTTCTCCTCTTTTGCCAAACACTGAAGATCATGAGAATTTGCTTGTATCCTAAAAATTATGAGTTGGAATTTAAGTTGGTTTGTTGCACAAGAATGAAATATAAAAACTTTCCAAGGAAAAATGAAAATAGAAGTAATTACACATGGGAGAGTGGGTGTTATCTACTATTTTAAAAACGGAAGCCAGTGAAGACGTTATATTAACCAGAATTTTTAAAGTTGGCTGCTTTTTGGTATAGATTCCAGTTAGTATACAGACGTTAGTTTGACAGATAAAAATATGGGAAAGCTAAATATTTTAATTGAATATTCAGTGGTGGCCCTTGAATAGCCTTTTGCCCAGACATCTTCTGAATCCTCATGTTGACAGTCTCATTGGGCTTTGGTCATAGCCAGATTTAACTATTTAACAATTACCATCAGGTTAATGAAAGTATGCTGAGACATGACTTCCTGAGGCACAAAATGTTCAAGATGATTGACCATGAAATAATCAGTGGCGGCTGCCCTCAGAAATAGTGTTAGAGCTGTTGTGATTGTATTAATAGAATTGGGTAGCAGTTCAGACTTGTTGATCTCTTTGAACACAATGGCTATTCTAATTTTCCACCTCTGATGAAATCTGGTTTCTTATGAGTAGTTTTCACAAAGTTATAACTCACCTGTGACAGGAAAAGAAGACAAATTCATCCTACTGACACTCATCTACATAGCACCATCCAGTAGAAATATAACATGAGTAACGCATAAAATTTAAAAATTTCTGGCAGTCACATTGAGAAAATGAAAAGAAACCTGATAAATTAATTGTAATAGGATAACTTATTTACACTAATATATGCAAAATATTATCACTTCAACATGTAATCAATATAAAATAATTAATGAGATATTTGGCTCAGTTGGTAAAGAATCTGCCCGCACTGCAGGAGACCCAGATTCAGTCCCTGGGTTGGGAAGATCCCCTGGAGAAGGGAATGGCTACCGACTGCAGTATTCTTGGCCTGGAGAATCCCATGGACAAAGGAGCCTGGCAGGCTACAGTCTACAGGGTTGCAAAGGGTTGAATAAGACTGAGTGACTAAGCACACACACACACACACACATTTCTACATGTAATCAGTATACAATGATTAATGAGATATTTATACATTTTTTCATATTAAGATTTCAAAATCCAGTGTATATATTATAATTGTAGTACATTTTAATTCTGACTAGCAACTTATCAAATATTTAGTCATCACATATATTAATATTTTTCACTACAGAGACATGAAGTTTATCATAATTGTTTCCTTTTGCATAGAATATGCTTTCTACATGCATGAAATTACATTTTTGCTTTGTTCTCTGAATTGTCTATCATTAACTTTTCTTTTACATTGATAATTTTTTAGTTCCTCATGCATCAAATCTATCAATTTCTTTTCCTTTCTCCTTGCAGACCTCCACTTCCTAGTCCTATGGCCTTTTGTCATAATCTACACTGGTTGTTCTCTACTTCTTGGTGCATAACCAAAATTTTGGTGCTTCCTTTAGTCATTTTTTGTTGGATCCACTCTTTCTTGCATGCCATATCTTTCTTTTACTTGTTTTGCTCCCATTTTTTTGTTGATGATTATCTTCAGTGGTTTCTTAACCAATAATGACAAAGGACTGAAAAATAATGTTTGCATGTTTAAATTGCGAAATTTATATTATAAGGAAAAGTTGGTGATTTTATAAGGAAATTCATGAACTTTGTATGTGAAATAGCAGCAATCACTTGTCAAATACCTGCTTCCTCTCTGGAGGTTATAATGGCAGCACAATTCTGAAATTTGTGTATTGTTTATTGCTCTAGCCTTAGGGCAGAAAAGCTATGGGGATTTAGAAATTATGCAGAGAACAGTCTGTGGCAAAAACTCAAGTGAAAGAGTGCAAGGCATGAAGATTGAAGGGAGGTCCATAGATAGAGTCGTAAAGAAGGTCCTTAAAGGGACCTGTGATCATTTGACCTAGTTAGTAGTCAAGTAAGAGAATGTGCGTGTGTATATGTGCGCTAATTGAGTGTGTACTTGTGTTTGTGCACAGCACACGCACAGCCTTGCCCTTTGAGAAGGAAATGGCAACCCACTCCAGGATTCTTGCCTGGAAAATCCCATGGACAGAGGAGCCTGGTGGGCTACAGTTTATGGAGTCGCAAAGAATTGGACACAACTGGAGTGCACACACACAGCAGCCTTCTTTATAGAAGAGGGAGAAATATTACTAGCTTCCTCAAGGGACAATGATGAGGGTTAAGTGAGATAATGTGCTTAATGCACTGAAATGAGTACCTGACATGAAGTAAGCACAAAGCAAATTTTAGTTATCAAATCAAGTTGCATCTTGAACCCAGCAGTGCATGGGGCCAGGCTGGGAAGAAAGATCTCTGCAAAAAGACCTCATACTCCCTGGTATTTGCTCAAGTACACACTGGAATACAGTGTGATGAACCAGGAAGAAGAAAGGGATCCTTCTTATAGTTTGGGGAGGTGACAGAACCTTAACAATGATCAAATTAAAGGGTGATTGTGCTGTTAATGCTTCCTTTCCTATGGAAATTGTAGTTAAGGGGCTCCTTAGAACATTTTAAGAAATAAAAAACAATTCAGACCATGCCTTGCCAACTTTGTGAACCAAAGAATGCATATCTTTGTTCAGGATTAATATATAAAGGAAACTTAACCCTATCTTCATTTTTGGTCTTACTTAGGATTGAAGGACTAGGTGTTGATCTCACAAGGAACTGTGACTTCTTTGAACATAGATTTAGGCAAAATGAGGTTTGTTGATCATTGCATCCTGACGTCTTCAGTTCATCTTTCTTTTCTTAAAATCTTAAAATATTTAAAGATAAACCAAACCGTGATGCACTGTTTGCCATCTTCTCCCTTTTACTGCTCCTCCTTTTTCTTCCTCTCTCAACCTTTCCACTTGTCCTTGCTCCCTTCCACTCAGACTGTCTTCTTAGGTCTCCATATTTTCTTTCCATCTTAATCTGCATCGTTCTTTCTCTGAATTCTGCCCATGTCTTTCTTTCTTTTTTCTTTTTTTTGTATTGAGAAGAGGAAAGGGAAAGGTTGGTTTGGGCTGCAAGTAGGGGAAGAGAAGTAAAGAGGAAAATGCAGCAAAGGGTTCACGTGGTGCTAAAAGACAGAAGCAGTGGACATATCTGGCTTCATGTGTTGAGTCCTCAGACCCTCACTTAGCTGAGAATTTCCCAGACATAAAAATGTTTAATCTTCTACTTGTTTGACTGCTGTACATATTATTATTCACTAATTCCAGATGGGTTATATAATCTGATTCTCTCTCTCTATCCTTGTCTCTCTCTCTCTTTCAGTAAGAGGCAGAGGGAGGAAAAGAGAATGGAGGTAAAATTACCCAAAATGCAACCATCTTTTCTGTCTTTATGTTATAATTCATGATTTATTTTCATTTTGCTGATTGACTGCTGATGTGTTCCCAGAGACCAGCTATATTGCATCACAGGGACTGAAGCCTTTCATGCTGTCTTGCTTGCCCTGGTTGGCAGGGGTCCTACTGTGCTGCCATCTGACTTTCTGGTCCTTGAGCTGCCTCACTCCTTGCAAGTTTGGCACTGAGGCTCCATTTCCTGTTGCTATGACCCAATGCCTGGTGCCCTCTGGAGCTGCAGGTTCTCAGCTCTCTTCATTGAACCTTTTTGTGCTAAGTTCAACTGAAAAAGTCAGACAAGCCTATGGACAGTGCATATTGGTGTGTTACAGAGAAGACTAAAACCAGAGGTAACCTGGCTCTCCTTCCCCTGCTTGTTCTGTTGAGCAGTGGCCTTCAGGATGCCTTAAGTTCCCACTAAGATCTCAGAAGAAGAGCAGTTCATAAAATTTCCATGATTAGGCATGTAGTCCAGTCACTCAGGTGGCTCTCTGAGTACCACTTTCTCCTGCTAGTCTTTGTTTTTGTTTCGTGCCTCTTCTACCAGGAATACCTCTCTTATTTTGGTTTAATTGTCAATATACAAGTTACATGTCTTTCCTGACACGGTACTGGTTCAGATAGATGTCATTTCTGTTGCAGAGAACAGAACATACATTCCTCTGTCAACGAACTTAGCATGTCTGATTCTGATTTCCTTACACATGGAAGTGTTTTTATTTATCTTCGGGGAGGGCTCACATTTTATTCTTTTTGAATTTCCAGCACTTTGCACATGCTTGGAAGCTGTAGGTAGTCAATACAACATCAACATGTTGGTTGAATATGCTATCTATGGTGGAAAGATGGCATCACCATCTATGGTGGTTGGATGGCATCACCAACTCGATGGACATGAGTTTAAGGCTCCAGGAGGTGGTGATGGACAGGGAAGCCTAGCATGCTGCAGTCCATGGGGTTAAAAAGAGTCAGACACAACTGAGTGACTGAACTGATGGTGGAAAGACTGAGAGAGGAAATTTGGGGCCAAGTGTTATGAGTTTGAGAGGAAGCAAAGAGCTTCATGTGACCATGCATCAGGATCCCCAGATGGCATTATTTAAGGTAGCTGTATCCAGGGTCTGTTTCTAAGACCAGGTAATTTTTCTTTAAAGGCATTGATTTCTACATGTCTCCACATAATTAACTTAAATCATTGTGTCTCTTTTTAAATATATGAGTAGTATAAGAAACAACGTGATTGATTTTCTCTGTGAGTAAATACGTCTTATATTTATAATTTTAAAAATTTCATCCTTCAGTTCAGTTCAGTTCAGTTCAGTCGCTCAGTTGTGTCTGATTCTTTGCGACCCATGAATCGCAGCACGCCAGGCCTTCCTGTCCATCACCAACTCCCAGAGTTCACTCAGACTCACGTCCATCGAGTCCTTAAGATACTAATTTTGAGTTAGTTTTGGCTTATATTTTTATGAGCTAATATATTTAAAGTTTCAATCTTGACTTTTCCTCATTTTCTATCATTATTTTAGCTTGCTTGCAGAGTTGTAAGTGAAGAAGGTCCTTGTTGAGAGGTCACCTGGGACAGCTGGGTCAATGAGATAGTTGGCCAGAATCCTATAGAGGGACAGTGAGAGCTTGACAATGTGTCTAGTCTGTGTTTTGAAGCAAATGGTTAGTTTAGAAATCCTGATGGTAAAAGTCAGTGCAAATGCTTATTTTTATTGTTTAACCTCAATTCTGCACTGCACCAGGATGGTTTTAAACTCTGGTGACTCTGATTTGGTGTAAGTTAAGAAGTATGTGCTCACTTCTGTATATTCTAAAATCTGTGCACATTTAAATTACTATTCCTCTGTGAAATATTATAGTTTCTTCTAGTCCTTCCAAGTAGGAAAAGAAAATAGGAATAAACAGATCCATGGATTCTTTCTCTACCATATATTATATAGATTTTTGAGACATATGGTTGATTACAAAATGCTACTGATCAGATATGTATTATTTTGAGAAAAAAGTAAAACAAAAAATGAAAATGACTTATACCAATATGGCACATTAATGAAAATTAAGATGTAAAATATTCATTTACCTGGTTTCTAGCATTCATCTTATATGGATTTGAACTTGGATAAGATTCACCTTTACAGTGTTAAACTATCTGCTTTTTGTGTCTTTAAAACAGATTTATCAAACACACAAGTGGTAACATTTCTGTTAATTGCCTCTGAGCATACTGAAAAACTGCTGTGTGTGTAGAATCATTATATAAGTAGAACTGAAGGCCTGCAGAGCAGATTGTGAATTTTGCAGTTGCATTTTTAGAGCCAACTCAATCTAGCCTATAACTATTTTCTTGGCTTGTATTCATGTAATGATGATGGGTGCTTTCTGTGAGGTAAGCAGATTGAAATGAATATTGAAGTTTGTATTTCTTTGCTTGAGAAAGCTGACTTTTTTAGTTAGGCCCAAACTATAGCAGTCTTTATGGACAAAAATAATCTAACATTCTCAAAAAGTATATTTCAAGCCTATCATCCTAATAACAATGAAATATGGAGGTTGAGAGCTGCTCCTTGAACAGCGATTCTTAGAGTTTTAATGTGAATTTCTCATAAATAGAGGAAAATGGCATAATTGCTTTCCATCTTCTTCTCCTCTTACTGTCCTATCTTCTTCCTTTTATTTCCCTTCCTCCTGTGAAATTCAGCAAGTGTAAAGAAAAATATAAAAAGTGAAATTAAACTGTTTCTCTTATTTTATATTAATTTAATATGTAAGTAAATATATACAGCATGTGAATTTCACTGTATGTACTATTTTGCATTCCATAAAACCTGATGATCTTATTTGTATCCATATACATCCAACATACTCACATACTTAATTATAGGCTTTCTTTTTTAGAGAAGCTTTAGCTTCACCGCAACATTGAACAGAAAGTTGCTAAGTCACTTCAGTCGTGTCTGACTCTGTGCAACCCCATAGACAGCAGCTCACCAGGCTCTCCCGTCCCTGGGATTCTCCAGGCAAGAACACTGGAGTGGGTTGCCATTTCCTTTTCCAATGCATGAAAGTGAAAAGTAGAAGTGAAGTCGCTCAGTCGTTTCTGACTCTTAGTGGCCCCATGGACTGCAGCCTACCAGGCTCCTCTGTCCATGGGATTTTCCAGGCAAGAGTACTGGAGTGGGACAGAAAGTAGAGTTTCCGTATACTCTCTGGTTCCACACCCTCACAATCTCCTCCACCATCAACATCCCACACATTTGTTACAATTGATGAACTGACATCGACTCATCATTATTGCTCACAGTCTATAGCTTACAAGAAATTGAAAAGTTTAGGAAAGATGAAAGGTCCTTTCAGATTAGTCTTGTTTTAGGCAGAGAAATAGAAAGTTTTTCAGGATGAAGGAATCATATTTGCAAAGTAAGATCCAATAGCAGGGGCTGAGGCTGCAGTATATGTTCCAGTGGGCTGGGGGAGACAGTGAATTATGTAGGAATTATGAGTGAGACTGGATTCTTAGGCTGGCCTGTATGGTGACTGCAGCCATGAAATTAAAAGATGCTTACTCCTTGGAAGAAAAGTTATGACCAACCTAGATAGTATATTCAAAAGCAGAGATATTACCTTGCCAACTAAGGTCCGTCTAGTCAAGGCTATGGTTTTTCCTATGGTCATGTATGGATGTGAGAGTTGGACTGTGAAGAAGGCTGAGTGCAGAAGAATTGATGCTTTTGAACTGTGGTGTTGGAGAAGACTCTTGAAAGTCCCTTGGACTGCAAGGAGATCCAACCAGTCCATTCTGAGGGAGATCAACCCTGGGATTTCTTTGGAAGGAATGATGCTAAAACTGAAGCTCCAGTACTTTGGCCACCTTATGCGAAGAGTTGACTCATTGGAAAAGACCCTGATGCTGGGAGGGACTGGGGGCAGGAGGAGAAAGGGACGACTGAGGATGAGATGGCTGGATGGCATCATGGACTCGATGGACGTGAGTCTGAGTGAACTCCTGGAGTTGGTGATGGACAGGGAGGCCTGGCGTGCTGTGATTCATGGGGTCGCAAAGAGTTGGACACGACTGCGCGACTGAACTGAACTGAACTGAACTGTACTCTAACAGGTCCTATGTCTCCAAATGAGCTTGAGCTTTATCCTTTAGACAGAAGAGACCTAAAGGATAGAGTAGACTTTATAAGAACTTCCCTTGATAATCTAGGGGTTAACAGGAAGTTGTGTAAATGACAACCGCAAATGTTACGCAACTCAGCAGTTCTCAAAATTTGTGTAACTTGGAATCACTTACAGAGCTCATAAAACATAGGGAGGACCAGGCTTGTTGGAGTGGAATGGGGCCAAGACCTCTGGATTTTTGCCAGTGTCTCTGGATGATTTGTCTTCTTTTTAAATAACTTTATTACTTATTTTTGGCTGCTCCAGGTCTTTGTTGCTGCATGGACTTTTCTCTAGTTGCAGTGAGTGGGGTACTCTCTAGTTGCAGTGTGCAGGCTTCTCACTGTGGTGACTTTTCTTGTTGCAGGGCACAGGCTCTAGGGTGAGAGCTTCAGTAGTTGGGAACATGGAATAAGTCATTGTGGGGGCTCTAGAGTACAGGCTCAGTAGTGGTTCACGGGCTTAGCTGCGCCACGGCTCAACAGCTGCGGTACACGGGCTTTGTTGCTCCAAGACATGTGGAAGCTTCCTGGACCAGGGATCAGACCCGTGTCTCCTGCATTGGCAGGCAGATTCTTTACCTCTGAGCCACCAGGGCAGCTCACCTGGTGATTCTGATAAGATGCCAAAGTTTGAGAACCACTGATGCAATGTATATGTAACAGCTGTTGTGTGGCTCACTTTTAGAAGCATTCCAAGGAACTTCTTTCACAGGAAAATTTAAATATTTAACAGTTTAAAAAATAACACCCAAGTAAATGTCCTTTATAACTTAGATTCCGCTTTCCCCATCTCTCTTTTTATATACTTATGAGATGGAATTTAAACCCTCTGTGTAAATTACTTGTACCTTGCTTGTACCTACCTTAAATTGTTGTACCATTACTTGTACCTACCTTAAATTACTTGTGTCTTGTTATAGTGACTAAAAATTTTAATATATATAAGTCCTTAGAAGTGTGCCTGGCACATATTAATAGTAAGAGTCGATATATTTCAGGAATTAATATTTTATCTTACCTTTTTGACTACTTTTATGAAAATGTCTCAAATTCACTTTCTCTAAACATCTCCTTGATATAACTCTTTCTCAAACTAATTTTCTCAGAGTCTTGAATTTTTCATGTCTCATCTCTCACTTTCAGGACCCATCCTAGATTTTTTTTTTTTTTTCCTGCTGGCTTCTATCAGTTCTTCCCAATGTAACTCTTAGAAGCCCCTCTGGCTTTTCCTAAACTTCTTCCTTCATAGCCTCTTTAACACCATTAAGTCCTAGACTGAGATTTACCTGAGCTTCAAAAACTCTCTTGAAGATGAGAATCAAAAAATACTGTAATTGAATCTTTCTTTTTTCTCCCTTTTACCTAAAGTTACATCAAAAGAGTCTTTGACATTGAGCGCTTCACCCAGTTAGATTTCTTTCTCTGACAGAAGGTCCTTAAAGATCTACGCCCACTGTATAGTTCCATTTTAATGCCTCTGTGGCATGCATGCCAGTTGTGTCCGAGTCTTTGTGACCCCATGGACTGCAGCCCACCATACTCCTCTGTTCATGGAATTTTCCAGGCAAGAATACTGGAATGGGTTGCCATTTCCTACTCCAGGGTATCTTCTCAACCCAGGGATCAAACCCATGTCTCTTGCATCTCCTGCATTGACAGGCAGATTCATTGGCACCCCGACTGGGCTTAGATAGATTTTTGTATCTGTGTAGTGATATATTTAACAGTTTTAGGAAGTTCTTCATCATCTTTCAAATATTGATTCTACTCTATTTTCCTTATCTTTTTCTCATGGTCCTACAATTAATTATAATATATAACTTCTCTCTTATTACTCCTCATTCCATATTTTTCATATTTTGTCTCTGTGCTTAATTATGAATATTTTGGCATATCTTCCAGTTAATATATTCTCACTTTACCAGTGTGCAATCTGCTTTTAAACCTATTCGCAAAGTTTTTAATTTCAGTTGTTGTATTTTTCAGTGTTAAAGTTTCTACCTGATTTTCTTTCAGGATTATGCCATTTTTCTGTTTTAATTCTTTGCTTGAAGTTTGAATTTAATCATTTATTTATTTGATAAGAATAGTTATTTTAAAGTCTATATCTGACCATTTATATATCTATAGTTTTAGTGATCCTGCTTTTATGGTCTGTTGATTCTACTTCTTTTCATCTATGCTGTCTTGATCTTCTCATTTGCCACTTTATTTTTAATGTTTGCCATTGTATTGTAAAATTGTTTGTAAGAAATTTAAGGCCTATATCATGATGTTTGCCTTCACAAAGACTATTTCTGACAAAGTATCTGAGGAAGGGAGTAGCAATTTGAATATTTGGTAATTTTTCTTGGGACAATGCAAATGGCTGGCTGCTGGACCTCAGCCTGTGCAAGAATTTTATTACTTCTATTTCACTCCATTCCCTTTGCAGTTTCTAAAGGAAACTGTGGGGGCTTTATTAGGACTCTAATCCTTCATGAAACCCTGTCTTCAAACTTGAGGTTTTCAGAAGTACTGGTTAACCTCTCATCTATGTTTTCTGGAAATGGCAAATGCCCACAAAATGGCAAAAATCATTTCTGGATATGTCTGTCATAGATTTTGATTATGTAATTCTTCACTGTAATGTTAATATGTCCATGCATTTGATAGATAATTTTATACATTTTATATTTTGGCAAAATTTTCTAATTGGCCTAAATAAGAGATTTGGTCTGATTCATCTGCCATTACTAGATGTGAAAGTTCAGTTTTCTTTTCTTTTCTAAAACTTTTTTCTTTCATATTGTGATCTTTTAAATTAATTTCTTTAAAAAAATTTATATATATATATTTTAATTGAAGGGTAATTGCTTTACACAATTCTTCAAGACATGTGAAGGACAGATCAGAGAAAAGAAGGGACATATAATTCTCACCAAATTGGTTCCAAAGTAGATTTGCCAATTGACACTTCCATTGCTATTGCAGGAGAGTTCCAATTGTTCTATGAGTTATGTTTCTTTAGCTCTATTATCCTAGCAAGGAGTTCCTAAAAAATATGTTTGTAATACAGTGTATTCTCTCTTCATTATAGAGCTGTATCTCTGATGTGTGGGTGGAAGGGGATGTGACCAGGTGGTTTGGGCAAGTAGCTCTTTTTTTCTTTTTTTTTTTTGCAACATGAAAGCTTCCTTTTCATTTTAGCAGCTGTAAGGATACTGGCCACTTTTCTGGTTCCATTGCCCAATCAAAATGTATCTTTAGTTAGAATTCCTGTCTTAAAGTTTATTTAGAACATTATCTTGGACACAAATTGAATTAGTGCAAGTATTCTCCTTTACTTGATCCAGATAATCAAGATGGTGTAATCACTCATTTAGAGCCAGACATCCCGGAATAAGAAGTCAAGTGGGCCTTAGGAAGCATCACCACAAACAAAGCTAGTGGAGGTGATGGAATTCCAGTTGAGCTCTTTCAAATCTTAAAAGATGATGTTGTGAAAGTGCTGCACTCAATATGCCAGCAAATTTGGAAACTCAGCAGTGGCCACAGGACTGGAAAAAGTCAAGTTTTATTCCAATCTCTAAGAAAGGCAATGCCAAAGAATGCTCAAACTATTGCACAATTGCATTCATCTCACACACTAGTAAAATAATACTCAAAATTCTCCAAGCTAGGCTTCAACAATACGTGAACTGTGAACTTCCAGATGTTCAAGCTAGTTTTAAAAAAGACAGAGGAATCCGAGATCAAATTGTCAACATCTGCTTGATCACCAAAAAAACAAGAGAATTCCACAAAAACATCTATTTCTGCTTTATTGACTATGCCAAAGCTTTTGACTGTGTGTATCACAATAAACTGTGGAAAATTTTGAAAGAGATGGGAATACCAGACCACCTGACCTGCCTCTTGAGAAATCTGTAGGCAGGTCAGGAAGCAACAGTTAGAACTGGACATGGAATAATAGACTGGTTCCAAATAGGAAAAGGAGTACGTCAAGGCTGTATATTGTCACCCTGCTTATTAACTTCTATGTGGAGTACATCATGAGAGATGCTGGGCTGGAGGAAGCACCAGCTGGAATCAAGATTGCTGGGAGAAATATCAATAACCTCAGATATGGAGATGACACCACCCTTACGGCAGATGCTGGGGGCCAGGTGAGGAACTCCGCCCATGGCAAAGGTCATGAGGAAGGAGGCTTGGCATACACAAAGGCGTGATCAAGCCTCAGGAAACCCTCTGCTCCTGAGCATCTACCCCCAAAACCAGAGTCTGTTTTATGCTCTCACCTATACCTCTGACTTTACGGGGGGCTCTCCCCCATAACCATTTCTCTCGGGAAAGAGTTAACTTGCGGCTCCAGTTAATAAAAATTCCTGGGTGTGACAAGAGTGTTTCAACTTACAAACTCCTCTGAAGGTTATCTAGCCTGCCTGTATAGGTTCCTCCGGCCACATGCGATTGTTTACAGTCTCCCAACAGTGAGAGGCATGAGATGTTTTAGATTTACTAAAGGCAGATTCTTTTGGGAAGTTAGAATTTATTAGTATAGTGGGTTGGTTAGGAATTATATTGGTGAAGGGTTTTTCATTTGTTGTGCCAATAATTGCTACTAATTCCCTGCCCTGGGTGTGACAAGGGTGTCTCAGGTCAAACCTCTCTGTGGGCAAACTAGCTTGTGTGATAGGATTATCCATACTCCTGCCAAGCACATGATTGTTTACTACTACTCAACCATAAACAGCACCGAGAGTTTGGGGTATTTTGAAGGTCTTAATTAGCATAAGGCTTTTCTCATTGTTGAGTCAATGATTGCCGCCAGGCCTCCACGTCCTTAGGCACCTGGGAATATATTAATCAATGTATTTGGAATATAGAAAAGGAAATATAGTAGTGTTTGATGTTAGCAATACTAGACTTTTTGAGTTAATGAATTTTCTCCTTTGTTATAGATCATTGTACTTTGTTATAAATCACTGTGTCTTTGCTATGTAAAAATGTCACTTTATCACTATCTTAAGACTAAATAGATCTTAAGGGGAACATTGGTGAAGGGATTTCATTTGTTGGGCTGATGTTTGCTGCTAAATCTCCATATTCCTTGCCCTTATAATGACTATAACTAGCATATAAGAGAAATAAATATTAACCTTTAAGATTAATCATGTTAACCTTGGGTTAAATAAATTCATTTCTTGATTGTAACTCACTACACCCTCACCCTATAGGAATGCAACTTTATTTGGAGGGTGGTGCCTGGTTTAAGAAAAAACACCCTTGGAAAAAATAAGTTTTTTGGTTATCAGAAAGAAAGGGTCATAAAGTGTCAGCAGGCCTCATGGCCAGAAGATGATGTAAAACCCTAAGACCTTTTTGTATACATTTATGCAAAGCACTTGATTTTGGTAAAGGTCAGGACTGCTGACACCCGACTCTGTATTCATCCCTATGTGTAAAAAAAGGCATACAAGCAAACCTGAAAATAAAGAAAATGGGATCAGTTTCTGGAAAGGCTGATTCCCCCATGTCATTCTTTCTTTCCTTTTCTGGCTGAATTCCCATCTGGGGAGTGGGTACTCACCAAGCCTACTAATTATGCCTGGGCTTCTAAGATCAGACCGGGGAGGCCTCAGTGCCTCCTCTCCTTCTGGAGAATGGAAAGACGCCTATGGCCTGCGTAGGTGGTGACTGGTATTCCATGTATACCAAGTTATTCAGCCTCTTTTTCTCCACTAATATTTCCTACTACACTATCCATTTCTAATCTCTCTCTATATCTGTAATTAAATAAGTTTTTTCCTAGGACGCCGACTCCATCCCCACCTTCGAATCACCCTGGGTCCACCAGGGCTGGACCCCGGCAAGAAAGTGAAGAAGAACTAAATAAAGAGCCTCTTGATGAAAGTAAAAGAGGAGAGTGAAAAAGTTGGCTTAAAGTTCAACATTCAGAAAATGAATATCCTGGCATCCGGTCCCATCACTTTATGGTAAATAGATGGGGAAACAGTGAAAACAGTGGCAGGCTTTATTTTGGGGGGCTCCAAAATCACTGCAGATGGTGACTGCAGCCATGAAAAGACGCTTACTCCTTGGAAAAAAAGTTATGACCACCGTAGACAGCATATTGAAAAGCAGAGACATTACTTTGCCAACAAAGGTCCATCTAGTCAAGGCTATGGTTTTTCCAGTAGTCATGTATGGATGTGAGAGTTGGACTGTAAAGAAAGCTGAGCACCAAAGAATTGATGCTTTTGAACTGTGGTGTTGGAGAAGACTCTTGAGAGTCCCTTGGACTGCAAGGAGATCCAACCAGTCCATACTAAAGGAGATCAGTCCTGAGTATTCATTGAAAGGACTGATGCTGTAGCTGAAACTCCAATACTTGGCCACCTGATGCAAAGAGCTGACTCATTGGAAAAGACCCTGATGCTGGGAAAAATTGAAAGCAGGAGGAGAAGAGGAAGACAGAGGATGAGATGGTTGGATGGCATCACCGAGTCAATGGACTTGAGTTTGGGTAAACTCCGGGAGTTGGTGATGGATAGGGAGGCCTGGCGTGTCACAAATAGTCAGACAGGACTGAGCTACTGAACTGAACTGAACTCATTCTCCTTTACAGTAATTACCTGGTAGAATCCCCATAGCTCTTTTCTTTCCTATGTCCCCAGATCCTCATATCTCTGATCTTCACATCATTTCTGTGGTTTTCTGGGAGACTTCCTTGTTTGGAAGATTCTTCTTGTATCTTTCCTGTGTTTGTGGGTTTCTGAAAGTATTGAATTTCCCCATCATTTTACTCTCATCTATTACATATTATTCAGAAAATCCTTATTGCTTTCTCTGGCATTCTTCCTGTTTTTCTAGTGTTTTTAAAATGAAATATTTATTAATATTTTTTTCTTTTGAGGGAGAGAGAAAATCTGTGTTTTTGTCACCTTGCTCAGTTGCTCAGAAATGCCATAAGTTTCTAATATTATCCTTGATATACTTCAAGATAACTACTTCAATAAGTATACTTCAAAATATTTCATATTTTATATTGTCACCAAGCACATAATATACTCTTCCAAGAAGATCAAGAAAGAATAATTACTTGGATTTACATTTCCAATCCCCTTTCTTTTCTTCATTGTTTTTTCTTGATAGTTTGAAATCTATCTGAAATTCAGTGTTCAAATCTCATATAAGCAAAACTATGTCATCTAATAAAACAATGTTTACCTTTAGCTTTCTTCATTTTCAAATTTACTTATCTTTAAAAAATATTTTTCATCTTCTAACTCCGATGGCTTCTTGTCTTGATCATTATATTCTTAATGATTTTGCTGAAAAACTGTTCCAGGTTTTGAAATATTCTTCTTTTGTTTCTGTTAGATAGGAAGTTAGGCATGAGCAATGAGGGGTACCTATCTGAAAAGGGTGCAAGCTGACCTCTAAACCCCATCCCAGACACACCTAGGAGATCTCACAGATAGGCTACAAAATAACCACAGAGGTTTTCCCAACTCCATGGGGCCTATGCACACAGTGGATACAAACTAACACATGGAACCTTCTCAAGTAACCTTGCTGCTGCTGCTGCTGCTAAGTCGCTTCAGTCGTGTCCAACTCTGTGCGACCCCCATAGATGGCAGCCCACCAGGCTCCCCTGTTCCTAGGATTCTTAAGGCAAGAACACTGGAGTGGGTTGCCATTTCCTTCTCCAATGCATGAAAATGAAAAGTCAAAGTGAAGTCGCTCAGTCATGTCTGACTCTTTGCAACCCCATGGACTGCAGCCTACCAGGCTAGGATTTTCCAGGCAAGAGTACTGGAGTGGGGCGCCATTGCCTTCTCTGCAAGTAACCTTAGGCCTACATATATACATCTGATTATAACAGACTGAATTATGGGAAGACATATGCAACAAGGCCTGCTGCTGTATAACTTGCAACTGTCAATTGGCCTTGAGCTTTTGCCTATTTGCGTTACCTTTCATTGACTGGTGGTTGGTACAAGCCTTGTTTTACACAGGGCACAACCAAAAAGAAGAGACGGGACATGTGAAAAGGGGAAAGCCAAGAGGGATCATTAGGAGGATGACTCTTTTGGGGTTGGCTTGCTCCCATATCTTGAGAGTGTCTGTCTAATAAAAGATCTGTCTGCCTGAGCTGAACTTAGTTGTAATCTGTCTGTTGTTTCCCTTTCATCCATGGTTCCAGATATTTGTTGTGATGAGACAAGAACCAAGAAACAGGAGGAAAAACTGTCTTGCTTTTTACTCTTTTGTGATATCAACCTTGTCTGTTTCAAATTTTTGTAAATTTTTCTTAGTTCAAAAAAAAAACCCAAAACTATAATATTAGGGCAAGAGAAAAAAAAAATCATTCTTATTGTCCCTAATGTAAATATTATGGATTATTTCCTTTTTGATACATTTTTAAAATTCTAGCACTGGCAATCAGATATTCAGGGTAGGCTAGTAATGGCTTTGTGTTTCATTGAATACGGTTGTTTATAGCCTTTGCTTTAGACATTGGGGATACAGTGGTAAGATAGATCTGCCTGACCTTATAAAGCCTACTCATGGAGAAGGGAGAAAATCACATAAGTTATAGTAGTGTAATGAGTTTTACGACAAAGTAATTATTTGGATTTATCCTAATATACCACAGCATTTTCTATCTTAATCTAGAGATGAGGGCAAGTCTCCTAGGGACATTATGATATCCCTACCAGACTGTGACTTAGAGATCAGCTATATTGTCTGATTCTAACATGTTAACTATAGATTGACTCTTTTGTGTTTTCTATTTTATCATATTCTTTTTCATAATTCTAATTTGTGTGTTTTAGTTCTGTTCTTTTTACACCTATGTAACCATCATAGGGATACCAGGGTACAGGACACACATGCCTTATTTTCTCAGAGTATTTTATTGTAAAGTATAAAAGTTACAAAAATTTATTTTAAGAGAGATAATAATTTCAAAGAGAGTTCTTCCTTCTGAAGGGCTTAGGGAACACATTCACCGTCCACTGTCATTATCCAAAGAAAAATGTGAGAAGCACCAATTTGAGGATCCTTTGTTACTTAGTCGGAGAAGGCAATGGCACCCCACTCCAGTACTCTTGCCTGGAAAATCCCATGGACAGAGGAGCCTGGTAGGCTGCAATCCATGGGGTCGCTAAGAGTCAGGCACGACTGAGTGTCTTCACTTTCACTTTTCATTTTCATGCATTGGAGAAGGAAATGGCTACCCACTCCAGTTATTCTTGGCCTGGAGAATCCCACGGACGGGGAGCCTGATGGGCTGCCGTCTATGAGGTTGCACAGAGTCGGACATGACTGAAGCGACTTAGCAGCAGCAGCAGCAGCATATTACTTACTACCAAGTGTCTTCATCTTTACTTTTCATTTAATCTATTTTTATCCTGCTTAAATCTAGTATTTGCTTTAATTTCATATGATTCTGTTTGTTTCATATATAAATGTTTTAAATTAAATATAAAATTAAATATTTTAATATTTAAGGAAACAGTACAGACATTTCTCAAAAAATTAAAAATAGAACAACCATACAGTCCAGCAATTTTCAGTAGTTCTGGAATGTACAAGGTGGAGGCTGCTGATGTTAACTCTTATGTTTTTAAAAATTTTTCTTTCAGTTTTATTGAGATATAAACTGTATAAGTTTACTGTATACAGCATAATGATTTGACTTACATGCTGGCTCAGTTTATAAAGAACCCGCCTGCAATGTTGGAGATACAGGTTTGATCCCTGGGTTGGGAAGATTCCCTGGGGAAGGAAATGGCAATCCACTCCAGTATTCTTTCCTGGAAAATCCCAATGAGCAGAGAAGCCTGGTAGGCTACACTCCATGGGTCGCAAGAATTGGACACAACTTAGTGACTAAACCACCACCACCACCATCATCATGAAATGACTACCACAAGAAGTTTAGTGGACATTCATCATTTCACATAGATGATCAACAGTTTAAAAGTAGAAAATACAAACATTTTTTCCTTGGGATGAAACCTCTTAGGATTTACTCACTTAACAACTTTCTTATGTAATGTACAGTAATATTAATTATGTTTGTCATGTCATACATTACATCCTGAGTACTTATTTATCTGATAAACAGAAGTTTGTACCTTTTGACTACCTTCATCCAGTTCCCCTTCCCCCAACTCCTTGCCTCTGGTACCCGTAGATCTAATCTCTTTCTGTGAGTTCATTTGTTTGTTTTTGAAGTATAATTGACCTACAACACTGTACTAGATATTGGTTGGCAACATAGTGATTTACTATTTCTATACATTTCAAGATGATCACCATAATAAGTCTAGTTGTCATCTGTCACCACAAATATAGTATATAATTATTTACTCTATTCCCCACACTGTACATTTCATATCTGTGACTCATTTATTTCAAAAGTTTATATCTCTTAATCTCCCTCACATATTTCTTTCCTTCTACCCCCCTCTTCCTTCTGGCAACCACTTGTATCTCTGGTATCTATATCTCTGTTATCTCTGTTTCTGTTCAGTTATATTTGTTCTTCTTTTTTTTTTTTTTTTAGATTCCATATACAAATGAAGTAATGTATTTGTCTTTGTCTGGCTTATTTCACTTTAGTATAATACCCTGTAGTTCTGCTCATGTTGTTGCAAATGTGACTGGGTGATATTTTGGTGTATATATGTATATATTACATCTTCTTTATCCATTTATTTGTTGATGAGCACTTAGGTTGCTTTATATATCTTGGCTATTGTAAATAATGCTATGAACATAGGGGTACATATAACTTTTTGATTTAGTATTTTTGTTTTCTTTGGATTAAATACCCAGGAGTAAAATTGCTGGACTGTGTGGTTGTTCTATTTTTAATTTTTTGAGAAATGTCTGTACTGTTTCTCTGAGAAAGGGAAACAGCAAAAGGGAAGAAAAGTGAAAATAAACAAATGTGACTGCATCAAACTAAAAACTGTTTTGCAGTGAAGGAAGCTATCAGCAAAACAAAAATATCATCTACTGAATGGGAGAAGACATTTGCAAACAATGTATCTGACAAGGAATTAATATTCAAAATATACAAAGAACCCATACAACTCAGCATCAAAAATACAAACAACTCAAATAAAAAATGGGTAGAGGACTTGAATTCATATTTTTCCAAAGACATGCAAATGACCAAGTGCCTGAAAAGATGCTGAACAGCACTAATCATCAGGGAAAAGCACATCAAAATCACAGTGGAATATAACCTTATACCTGTCAGATTGGACAGATGCTTTACCGTCTGAGCCACCAGGGAAGTCCATCAAAAAGCCAAGAAACAATAAAAGTGCATGTTGTTGATAGATGTACCAATGTACCAATGTAAATTGGTACAGCCAATATGGAAAACAGTATGGAGAGAGCTCTTAAATAGTTCTCTTGTTCAGTCTGATTCTTGACTTTTCTAATGACTAGGGATGTGTAGTGAGGGCTGGTTTTATATTAATATGATCCTAATGACTTTTTTTTCCCCAGCAACCATATGGCAAATAATGTTCTAATATTCAGTAATTTCAAACCTCTACCTTGTACTAAGTACTGGCTTCAAGGCTGGTTTCAGAGTTTTTTCTTTAGTATTAGGTTTTTCATTTCTGTTTCTGTCTTGAGATAGCCTCAGATTATTGTTCAAGTGTGAGTCCATTTGCCTTCATGAGAGCCATAGGAAGCTTCCATGCAGAAGACTGGGGCACTCCAGATTGGTGGACTAAGCCAGTTTTTTCTTTTTTTTTAAACTTTTAATTAAAATAACCCAGGTTTTTTATTGCAGCAGAGATCAGGATTTTGAGGACTTTGAAACTCAGAGATTACTTGTGCTCTTGATGGAATGATAAGGGAGTTTAATTCAGATGTTGAGGAGAATAATCAGTCATACAAACAAAAGGCTTTGGAAAGAAAATTGGAGATGGTTTGATTCAACATCCTCCTGTTAGAGGTAAAGATATTTCTAGTCTTACCAAGTTTGAGACATTTTCTCAAAGTTGAAGGACTTATTCAAGGAAACTGAGTTGATGACAGACCTATAATTAGGCTCCAGGTATTCTGAGTTCTAGCACTTTTGTTTTTTTTCCAAGATAATGCTGTTTTAATGTAATTGCATGTAGTAACATTTTTTGTAGTTTAACAAAGATATCAGAAATTCATACGGATATTCCAAACCTATCAGCATGCTTATTCAGAAAATGCAATTAATCAAATAAACTTAGAAACTGCCTCACATTTTCAAAGGCTATATTTTATTCCTTTTTGTATCACAGATGTCTAACAGTGTACTCAGTTACTAATATCATACCTCTAGCATGGTTTTTGTACATTTAAAACTGTACTGCTGCCTAAAGTCTCAATGGCAAGCTTGTCAGAACATTCTGGTAACTGGTTTCTTGGGACCACAGTATTCAGCCACTAAAATTAGATTCCATTGCTTCTCTACCCATCTGCAGCAAACTTTTCACTATACCTTTCCTCACGTCCCTTGGAGTTTCTACAGATAGTTAAATAAATTTTTGAATTTAACCTGAGAGACAGACAGATAGGAGGGAGATGACCATAGGGAGTTTAATTCAGATGTTGAGGAGAATAATCAGTCATACAAACAAAAGGCTTTGGAAAGAAAATTGGAGATGGTTTGATTCAACATCCTCCTGTTAGAGGTAAAGATATTTCTAGTCTTACCAAGTTTGAGACATTTTCTCAAAGTTGAAGGACTTATTCAAGGAAACTGAGTTGATGACAGACCTATAATTAGGCTCCAGGTATTCTGAGTTCTAGCACTTTTGTTTTTTTTCCAAGATAATGCTGTTTTAATGTAATTGCATGTAGTAACATTTTTTGTAGTTTAACAAAGATATCAGAAATTCATACGGATATTCCAAACCTATCAGCATGCTTATTCAGAAAATGCAATTAATCAAATAAACTTAGAAACTGCCTCACATTTTCAAAGGCTATATTTTATTCCTTTTTGTATCACAGATGTCTAACAGTGTACTCAGTTACTAATATCATACCTCTAGCATGGTTTTTGTACATTTAAAACTGTACTGCTGCCTAAAGTCTCAATGGCAAGCTTGTCAGAACATTCTGGTAACTGGTTTCTTGGGACCACAGTATTCAGCCACTAAAATTAGATTCCATTGCTTCTCTACCCATCTGCAGCAAACTTTTCACTATACCTTTCCTTCACGTCCCTTGGAGTTTCTACAGATAGTTAAATAAATTTTTGAATTTAACCTGAGAGACAGACAGATAGGAGGGAGATGACCAGTCATGATTGCTTA
Source organism: Aepyceros melampus (assembly GCA_006408695.1). Classification (NCBI taxonomy): domain Eukaryota; kingdom Metazoa; phylum Chordata; class Mammalia; order Artiodactyla; family Bovidae; genus Aepyceros; species Aepyceros melampus. Next base: position 89,466 of record SJXQ01008375.1, on the reverse strand, counting down.
ATTCTGTTCTTATCATTAAAAATTCCTTTTCAGTGTTGTTAATAGGCAAGGTAAATTTTTATAATCACAGTGTCAACATTATTTAGTCTTCATTTAAACTGGAATGCTGTAAAAGTCTACATATTTCATTATTCATTTTATTCTACTTATACTGTAAATTGAGACTTAAATTTTTTCTTTGCCGTAAATGGTGACTATGACTCATTTTGCAGAAACTATTTTTTAAAACTTCTTCCTAAAAGAAGAAAAATTTATTTCACTGTGAATCTTCAGTCTTTTGGTATGATTTCCTTTTTGTAAATAATCTCTCATTAAATATAACAATTTCAGTGTTATAGTTAAGTAGTTTTATTTTAGAGCAATTTATTGTCTAGTTGGCTAGTCTGTTCTAAATACTGGAAATATACATAATTCTGTTTTTCTTAAAATTCTGCTTGGTTTAAACCTCTTATATTAAAAATAATATTAATTTGAATTGTATTAAAAATCAGCCAATCAAGAATATTTACTTACTGATGAAGAAAACATAAATTTAACCTATCAGTTTTTATTAAGCACCATAATTCACAACCGCGGACTATATGAAGGTATAGAAAAAAATGTAAGGTACGTTATCCATTCTCAATTTTAAAAATTGATGCACACACATACACAGAGGAGCATTTTTTGACTTTTCCATTCATCAAGTAGCAGCCCCAATAGCCCATACAATTTTTACTGATATTGGGTTTTGTGCAGATACCGTAATATAGTATATGATAGAAAACTTTGTGCCTTTCTTTATAATGTTCTTTCCCTCTGTCCAGAATGTGACTCCTCTCTTTCTCTCTTGATTTACCTGCTTGTTTGCTTACTTATCTGTAAAGATTCAATTTCAGGATCATTTCTTCTAATGGCAGTCCTTCCTAGCACTGCCTTCCCTTATTGCACCATTAAAAATAGTTCTTTCCTTAAAAAACTGGAAATAGAACTGCCTTATGACCCAGCAATCCCACTGTTGGGCATACACACTAAGGAAACCAGAATTGAAAGAGACACATGTACCCCAGTGTTCACCGCAACACTGTTTATAATAGCCAGGACATGGAAGCAACCTAGATGTCCATCAGCAGAGGAATGGATAAGAAAGCTGTGGTACATATACACAATGGAGTATTACTCAGCCATTGAAAGAATACATTTGAATCAGTTCCAATGAGGTGGATGAAGCTAGAGCCTATTATACAGAGTGAAGTAAGCCAGAAAGAAAAACACCAATACAGTATTCAGTTCAGTTCAGTTCAGTTGCTCAGTTGTGTCCGACTCTTTGTGACCCATGAATCGCAGCACGCCAGACCTCCCTGTCCATCACCAACTCCTGGAGTTCACTCAGACTCATGTCCATCAAGTCAGTGATGCCATCCAGCCATCTCATCCTCTGTCGTCCCCTTCTCCTCCTGGCCCCAATCCCTCCCAGCATCAGAGTCTTTTCCAGTGAGTCAACTCTTCTCATGAGGTGGCCAAAGTACTGGAGTTTCAACTTTAGCATCAGTCCTGCCAAAGAACACCCAGGGCTGATCTCCTTTAGCATGGACTGGTTGGATCTCCTTGCAGTCCAAGTACTCTCAAGTACTAACACATATATATGGAATTTAGAAAGATGGTAATGATAACCCTGTATGCGAGACAGCAAAAGAGACACAGATGTATAGATCAGTCTTCTGGACTCTGTAGGAGAGGGAGAGGGTGGGATGATTTGGGAGAATGGCATTGAAACATGTATAATATCATATAAGAAATGAATTGCCAGTCCAGGTTCGAAGCATGATACTGGATGCTTGGGGCTGATGCACTGGAACGACCCAGAGGGGTGGTACAGGGAGGGAGGAGGGAGTGGGGTTCAGGATGGGGAACACGTGTATACCTGTGGCGGATTCATGTTGATGTATGGCAAAACCAATACAATATTGTAAAGTAAAAAAAAAGTTCTTTTCTCTGTGCTCCTTCTGTACTATGTACTTATACCTTTTCTTAGACCTAGAGAAAACCTGTTTGCTCTAAAAATCATCAACAACAACAAAATAAGAGCTCTGTGTCTGTGAGCATGGGTGAGTGTAGGTGACTTTGTATATGGAAAAACATTTATTTGTCAAAATCCATAGGAAGAATATTTAAAAAATTGTTGAAAAACTGTTTCAGAATTAATTTATTGGAGGTATAATGTGTTTATCACACTTAAAAAAAGCGCAAATCTCCTTTTTCTTGACTGTGAACTTTTCAAGAGCAGAAACTATGTATCATTCTTTTTTGTGTTTTCCCTGCTTAGAAATATGTCTTATACACCAGTTCAGTTCAACTTTTGTGAACAACTGGACACTCATTAACGTCCAACTCTTTGCAACCCCATGGACTGCAGCACACCAGGCTTCTCTGTCTATCACCAACTCCTGGAGCTTGCTCAAACTCATGTCCATGGAGTTGGTGATGCCATCCAACCATCTTATCCTCTGTCGTCCCCTTCTCCTCTTGTCCTCAATCTTTCCTGGCATCAAGGTCTTTTCTAATGAGTCAATTCTTTGCATTAGGTGGTCAAAGTATTGGAGTTTCAGCTTCACCATCAGTCCTTCCAGTGAATATTCAGGACTGATCACCTCTAGGATTGATTGGTTTGATTTCCTTGCAGTCCAAGGGAAATTTCAAGAGTCCTCTCCAGCTCCACAGTTCAAAAGTATCAATTCTTTGACACTCAGGTTTCTTTATGGTCCAACTCTCACATTCGTACATGACCATTGGAAAAACCATAGCTCTGACTAGACCTTTGTTGGCAAAGTAATGTCTCTGTTTTTTAATATGCTGTCTAGGTTGATCATAGCTTTTCTTCCAAGAAGCGAGCATCTTTTAATTTCATGGCTGCAGTTACCATATGCAGTGATTTTGGAGTCCAAGAAAATAAAGTCTGTCACTGTTTCCATTGTTTCCCCATCTATTTGCCATGAAGTGATGGCACCAGATGCCATGACCTTAGTTTTCTGAATGTTGAGCTTTAAGCCAGCTTTTTCACTTTCCTCTTTCACCTTCATCAAGAGGCTCTTTAGTTCCTCTTCTCTTTCTGCCAAAAGGGTGGTGTCATCTGCATATCTGAGGTTATTGATATTTCTCCTGGTGATATTGATTCCTGCTTATGCTTCATCCAGCCCAGCATTCCACATGATGTACTCTGCATATAAGTTAAATAAGCAGGGTGACAATATGCAGCCCTGACATACTCCTTTCCCAATTTGGAACCAGTCTGTTGTTCCATATTCAGTTCTAACTGTTGCTTCCTGACCTGCATACAGAATTCTCAGGAGGCTGGTAAGGTGATCTGATACTCCCTTCTCTTAAGAATTTTCCACAGTTTGTTGTGATCCACACAGTCAAAGGCTTTGGCACAGCCAGTAAAACATAAGTAGATGTTTTTCTGGAATTTTCTTGCTTTTTCTATGATCCAGTAGATGTTAGCAACTTGATCTCTGGTTCCTCTGCCTTTTCTAAATTCAGCTTGAACATCTGAAAGTTCTTGGTTCACGTATTACTGAAGCCTGGGTTGGAGAATTTTTTCATAGTGATGCTTCCTAAGGCCCACTTGATTTTGCATTCCAGAATGTGTGACTCTAGGTGAGTGATCAGACCATTGTGGTTATCTGGGTCATTAAGTTCTTTTTTGTTTAGTTCTTCTGTGTATTCTTGCCACGTCTTCTTAACATTTTCTGCTTCTACTAGGTCCATATCTTTTCTGCCCTTTATTGTGACCATGTTGATATGAAATAGAGGAACTCAACTATTGTTTGTTTAATGAAAGGATGAGCATCCAGAGATTGTGGTGTATAATCTACATTCACTCTCTTGCTCAGTGTGTTACATAATTTCTATTTGCCACTGCAAGTCCATCCTCTGCCCTTACCTACCCTACTGTCTGCCTTGGGATGTCTTTTAAGCTTATATTGATGGGCTCCCATTTCCTCTGTTTTTGGTTTAGTTTAGGCAGTGGGAAGTCCTGGGAAGAGATTGGAGGGACAGAAGGTTTTTTTTTTTTTTCCTACAAGACTCTTTCCTTTTTGTTTTTAGTAACTGCTCCTTTTTTTTTTTTTTTAATCCCTTTGGACAGCCCTTCTAAGTTACTAGACTGTCTCTTGTGGCTCTTCTATACCCCATTTGTACCTTTGTAATTTGTCCCTTCGAAAATAAATTTTCTCATATTATCCTAAATTGAGTGTTCCATTTGTTTCTTTTTGGGACTGATAAAACCCAGCAGCCATTCTTCTGTCTTTTCCTTGGATGAAAAGCCTTTTCTTTCCTTTCAAAAACACCTTTCCTCCATGTATAGCTTATAGAGCTGATCTCACCCATGTTCTGGGAATTGCCTATGACTCAGACTTGCCAAGGTATTCATTCCTTTAGCTTGAGTTACTGGTTTATCCATGGGCTCAGAACAAGAATAATGTCTCCTCTTGGTATTTTTCTAGCACTGTTGGAAAGGAAGCACCCTCTTCTAAAACTATATGATCCAGGGTTATTTGGGAGCTATCTTTGCTTTCGTGTGGAGGGAGAGTGTTCATAAAAGTGAAGCCAATATAAAGAAACACTGGAAGAGGAAAAGATTTAGTCCAGTTTGAGTTGAGTCTCTGTTATTTGCAATTGAAAAAAAAATTAATATATGGTATCATTAACATCCAAAGACAAAATTTTGTGTTAGAAATCGGGTAAAGGAAGATGACTATATTTGAGGGGTGTGTTGTGTTAATTTACGACAATAGCATCTAGAGAATAGAGGTCATTTTGTTTCTGTATATGTCTATATACCTATTAACTTCTGGCTGTAAAAATTTAAGTGGTAAGATTCTATTTCTAGGGTATTATAAGAAATGTATCTGCATAATATTAAAAAGCTCTTCTATTTAAACAAGTTTTCAAAACCTTATAGAATGAATCTTTTTTACCCTTTTCTTATGTATTTTCAGTTTTCAGTAAATGTCTTATTTCCCAGCCTGTATTTGTAAGCTTAGTTTTTTATTCCTCAATAGGCCAATGTTTTCAAAATAAAGATGGTTAGGTTTAGCTATAGTCTGAAGGAATCCATCAAATTGATTTCACTTGTGGTCTAAGTTTTATTTTCACTTAAATCTCTAGAGCAGGAAACCTACCAGTTGCACAAATTCATCCCTGAGTAAGAATTTTGAATGGAGCAGAAAGCAAATTGCAAAAGCAAATAGAATATATTGTTGAAAAATGTCCTGTTTCTGGCTGCATCTCAAAATAAGTTAAATGTGATAATTTCCTCAAACAGGCAATTTAAAGTAAGTAGTTTATCCTAAGACTGCAGTTAGTTAGATGTGTCTTAGAATTCAAAAATCATCGTGTTTTCATTCAAATAAGTCTAAACATCAAATCATGCTTCTCTTTTCAATGGAGGTGAAAAGGAAACACAACAGCAACAATGTGCTCATTTTTAAGGGTTTGGGATGAAGGGATTGCTTCTTTATTTAAATCAAGAGTTACAAATTTCTGTAAGTGTCAAGTTTTGTTTTTGTTTTTGTTTTTTTTTTTCAGGAAAGCTTTGAATTCTTTCAGATAACACTGACAGTTGAGATTCTTTTCCCTAAAGGTTGATTATTTGGACCTCAACTGTCAGTTTTTCTAAAAAGGAAAATACTGCCAAACAGTAAGTTTCAGTCCAGGATAAAGCAGCAAATACCTTCTGATGTGGTGGTTAAAATCCAAGAACACCTGCTAATCAGTCTGAATCCTTATTATTCAACCCTTCCTCTGAGTCTCAGAGATACCCTTGTAACCTCCCTTCAAAACTCCCACCCTATACTAAAAAATAAAAGAAACAAATATATATAACAACACAGAAATGGATTTATAGATATACAGAATGAACTAGAGGTAACCAGTGGGGAGAAGGAAAGGGAAGGGGCAAGATAGGGGTATTAAGTGAGATTAAGGCAGACAAACCACTATGCATAACATAAATAAAAACAAGGATATATTGCCCAGCACAGGGAAATATAGCCATTGTATTGAAATAACATTAAATGGAGTATAATCTATAATAATATTGAATCTCTATATTGTACACCTAAACTAATATTGTAAATCAACTACATGTCAATCAAAAAATTTAAAAAAAAGAAGAAAATCAAAAGCATATTTTGTGACATAAAAATTATGTGAAATTCAAATTTCAGTGTCCAAATTGTATTGAAACATTAAAAAAAACTTTCCAGTCTCTAATTTAATAGTTTTTTTTTTTTTTTTTTACTGTTTTGTTTGCACTAGCCTGAGTTATGATATTCCTGAAGTGGTTGCACTCTTTACATAAGATGCAATGGAAAATGCCTGACCCCCCGCCCCTAGCAAAAGCACAAATTTCATTATTATATCTCTTTCAAAAGAGATTAAAAAAATTTTAGTAAAAAAAACTGAGTAACTGCTATGAGAAGTTGATATGCCTACTTTTCATATATTTCATTTGCATCTGTATTTATTTTCTAGGGCTGCTTTAATAAATCACCAAAAACTGGGTGGCTTTAAAGCAACAAAAATTTATTCTCTCTCAGTTCTATATGCCAAAATTCTGAAATCAAGATGTTGGCAAGGTTTCAGTTCCTTTTGGAGTCTCCAAGGGAAAATCTGTTCCGTGCCTGTTTTCCAGCTTCTGGTGACTGCGGGCAGTTCTTTGCCCTCCTTAGTTAGTAGCCACATAACTCCACTCTCTGTCTTAATCTTCTCATGGCTTTCTCCCCTCTGTCTCTGTGTCTTCTCCACTTCTACCTCTTATAACTGACATTAGTATTGGATTTAGGACCCAACCTGAATCCAGGAGCACTCCCCTGGTGGCTCAGACAGGAATCCACCTGCAATAAATGAGACCTGGTTCAATCTCTGGATTGGGAAGATCCCCTGGAGAAAGGAATGGCAACGCATTCCAGTCTTTTTGCCTGGGAAATCCCTTGGACAGAGGAGCTTGGTGGGCTGCATTCCATGGGGTTGCAGAGTCAGACACAACTGAGTGATTAACACTTTCACTTTTAGGGCTTCCCAGGTAGCGGTAGTGGTAAAGAACCTGCCTGCCAATGCAGGAGACATAAGAGATGTAGGTTTGATCCCTGGGTCAGTAACACCCCTTGGAGGAGTGCATGGTAGTTCACTCCAATATTCTTGCCTGGAAAATCCCATAAAAAGAGGAGCCTGGTGGGCTACAGTCCATGGAGTCACAAAAGAGTCTGACATGACTTAGCTACTAAACAACAACAAATATTTACTGACCACTTATGACATGTCAGGTATTGTAAAGATAGAGCAGCAGTCCTTAGGGTTACACAGAATCAGTCAGGCATGACTGAAGTGACTTAGCTGCAGAGTCAAAATTATTTAAAATCATTATATTCTAAAAAATGATCAGTCAAAACTTGGAACCTTTTATCAAAACCTAGATGTTCTTCATACCTGAGCACTTCAATCATTTGAGTATTTCATTCCTAGCAGAGGTGCTCTGGCCTAGGGGAACTGTTATGCTTAGTCTCAAGAGGTGGTTTTCTGTGTCATTTTCTCCTCCTTACAACCCATTTCAGTCCCCAGATTACTTTGCTTTGATCCACAGTGTTCTGGGGCAGGTTTTGCAAGAACCTGAGTTTGGTTTTGAACACATTGAGTTTGAGCTGATGACAGTATATCCAAGGGAAAATGTCTAGAAGATATGTTAACTGGGTTTTCTGAGAAGCAATTACCAAGAAGGAACCTGAAGTACAAGGAACATTAGTGAAAAACGCGTAAAAGATAAAGAGAGTGGGATTAGGAATTCACAGGGAATCTACAGATGCAGGTGTGACACCTGTGAAAAGAGATGGGGAAAGGAGAAGAGTTGGGTAAAGACAGGCTCAGATGATAATGAAGTTCTGAGCATGTGTTGGCCAGGCCACTGGGAGCTCCAGTATGCCTTCTGTGTAGGGTCATTGACAGGGTACAGCCAGTGAGATAAGGCCTTGGTGTGGGTGTGAACGCTGTGGTGGATTCTGAAGATGGAGGTTGTCAGTCAACTATACTCTCTGTAGCAGGTTCTTACTTGAAGGGAAATCTGAGCAGTTTTCCTCCATGGCTTCCACAGAGACATGGAACTTCATTTAAAGATGTGGGAAGATTGTTTTCTTAATAGTTGGCAAAGCACTCCTTTCAGGAAGGAAATATTTTAATTTGGAAAAATAATGAGCTGATTTATATGTGGAAGGATGACTGGAGAAACCCAAGCAGTTATAAAGTATAGCTAAGATACTCTGAGGAAGAAAATTTTTTTGTTATTTACTCAACAAATGTTGGGCTTCCCTGGTGGCTCAGATAGCAAAGAAACTGTCTGCAGTGCAGGAGACCCAAGTTTGATCCCTGGGTTGGGAAGATCCCCTGGAGAAGGAACAGCAACCCACTCCAGTATTCTTGTCTAGAGAATTCCATGACAGAGGAGGAGGCTGGCAGGCTACAGTCCATGGGGTCGCAAAGAGTTGGACATGACTGAGAGACTATCACTTTCAACAAAAATTCAGAAGTTAGTGGTAGAGTGTGGTGCTGGGTTCAATCCCCAGTACCTCCATCCTTGCTTTAGAGCTTCCCCAGTGGCTCAGTGGTAAAGAATCTGCCTGGAGTGCAGGAGACACGGGCTTGATCCCTGGGTTGAGAAGATCCCCTGGAAAAGGAAAGGGCAAACCCTTCCAGTGTCCTTGCCTAGGAAATCCCATGAACAGAGGAGCCTGGTGGGCTACAGTCCATGGGGTTGCAAAAGAGTTGGACATGACTTAGTGACTAAACAGCAACAGATATTTACTGAGCATTTATGACATATCAGATATTGTGAAGATAGAGCAGCAATCAAAACAGGCAGCATTCCTTGCCCTTATGAGGTTTACATTCTAGTGGGTAGAGAAAGATATTAAACAAATGAGCAAGTTATAGTGCTATGGAGAGAAAACAGGCCAGGAAAGGTTGGTGAGTAATTCAGAAGTGATGGCTTACTATTATAAAAATGGGGTCTGGGAAGTTTTCACTGAGCTAAATGGGAGTAGGGGAGTGAGCCATGTAGATAACTAGAAGGATGTTCTAGGCAGAATGATAAAAGGCTCTGAGGCAGGAGTGTTCTGGAACAACAAGGAGGTTTCTGTGGTGGGAGCTGGTAAAGAAGGTGCGCCTTGGTAGGAGAGAGGTCTGAGAGTTACTAGGGGGACCAGGTGATGTAGGACACATCATAACGACTTCGGGCTTTTCACTGAGTATGATGCAAAGTTACTGAAAGCTTCTGAGCAGGGAAGTGGCAAAAAAAAAAAAAAAGGCTCATTTTCAAAGGATCCCTCTGGCTGCTACGTTGAAAATGGAGAGCAGGAGTGCAAAGCAGAAGTAGAGAGAGACCAGTTCGGGGGTGGGCTATGGCAACAATTCAAGTGAGACAATGGGAAGAATTAATTTTTCTCCTTAGATGAAAGGGGAGAGGTGTGGGGAGGAAAGATGGTAGAAACAAAAGTTATAAGGAAACGGGTTGTATGGAGACATAGCAGATGAAGGTTTTCCATTGTGAAGTGAATAAGGGACATTTTAAGAAGGTGAATGTCAAATATTACCTTTGAAATTGTTGCCATGTTTATGTTTCTGCTTTGTATTTAAAATCAATCCTATTTTACTCACAATGTATTGTGGGAATGTGTCTCCATCATGGTTTTTTTTTTTTTTATTCTAGAAAAAGTCTGTGGATTACAACTGGGTTGGCATGTAGAACACAGGAAATTCATGGTTATAGGAGTTTAAAATCAAACATAATCAGGAGAATGAAAACCACAGTAGTTGGCAAAAGTCTTGGGGAAAGCTTTGCATCTTAAAGTGAATTAAAGATTTGAACAAATCATTTAGTTTCAAAAGTTTTGAAACTTTCAGCTGACTTCTGATTTATAGCAAGCCTAGAGATTAAAATTTTTGAGCTATCCCTTATAGAAATGATGACTAAATACAGGGACTCTTGGAAGAGGGAAAGAAAAATGTCTGTACTTTTTGTAGAAGAGAGAGATTGTAGATTTAGTAGAGTGATAGATGAGAAGCAGTGTTGCATGTTGTGACAGTCTTCTGATCTCCCACCGAAATCCACATTTCCACCGCATATGTACAAAATGTAATTGTATGGCTGAAATACTGTATTTCTTCTCCTCCATATGTAACAAGGTTTGACTCAGTTCTTTCCAGTAAGATGAAAGTAGAAGTTGGATGGAAATTTTTGACAGAATGAAAAGGAGCCTCAAAAGTGATCAGATAGATAGGATAAAATTTCCCCTCTTTTCCTCTATTTTTATCTCCAGGAAGTTGGAAATATTATGATGGCTGGAACTTCATCAATCATTTTGGACCATTAAGTGCCCTTGAGGATGGACAGTAATGCTAGGATGATAGAACAAAAAGTAGGAAGGGCCCTGGGCTTCCTATTTCCAGACTTCTTTTATGTGAATGAAAAATAAATTATTTTCTTATTTAGGTCACAGTTAATTTAGGTGTTCTGTTTATGCCAGTATAACTGCTGTATGATAATGGCAGCCATCATTTACTGAGCCCTATTACATTTCAGGCATGGTGCTAAGAACTTATATTATTAGCTCAGTTAATCATCACAGTTATCCTATTAAATGGGTGCTGTTATTTCCACTAAGTTAATAGATAAGGAACACGAAATTTAGAAGGGTCATATAAATTCCCCAAGATCACCTAGAGAGTGTATAGTCTCAAACTTACTTGGTTGATTTTAAAGCTTGGGTATATTCCAACATGCTGTCAGGTGGGGATAAAACTTAAATGAAATTCCGAGAGTCTTATTTGAAACTGCTATGTCTCTAAACTTAATACTTTATCATTGACCAGCTATACCTTTTAGGCCTATCTTCTTTACACACAGTTTTGACAAATTCTCATCCCATCTAAGACTCATTCCACCACAGCTATGCGGCAGTCCAGTATGATCTTTAAATCCTGCTTGGCACAGTTCTCTAGGACAGCAGTCCTGAGGTCAGGGGAGAGCTGTGTTCTCAGAGGGTAGGTCTTTGTTCAAAACTGAAAGGAGGTAACAGCTGGCCTCAAATTATGACTGGCATTTGCTTTCAGACTCATTATGGTTGCCCCGATGCTTTCTCAGATTCACTGAAATGTTTTTTCCTCTGAGAACAAAGCTTCCAGAAACTCAAAACACCTATATTAACTGATGATCTAAAAGGAGCACTTACCTGCTAACTTCCTGGCCAGTTTTCAGGTAGCTTGGCAGAGACTTCCAGCTGTAACCAGGCTGCTGTAAAAAATTAATTATTTTGAATAGCTAGGCCTATTTGAACAGAATCTGCCTCACTGTTCAAATCTGTCCTTTGAAAATTTCTAATACTATTAAGAGGCCATTAGTAAAATTTTAAGGAAAATAAGAAGGTAAGACTAGTAAAGCCATTATCCCAGTTACTCCTACTTGATGACACAGCATGCGTTAGCTTCTGTGGACAGCTTTTGGTCTTTGTTTTACAATTAATCTAGATTACAGAGATGAAAGAGCTTCAGATCTTTTTATTTGCAAGTGTGATTGGGCGTGAAGTATGAAAGAATAGGTATGAATGGAAAGGATCGTTTAAATATTTTATTCAAAATTACATAAGCACTTATCATTTATAGAATGCCTATTAGGTGCCAGATGGCACATGAGATGTTACTTGTCTCATTTAATGTCATCCTTGCACCAGTCCGTGTGAGGTAGAGCACAGTTTGTAAATAGGATGATGTTCAGAGGCACTGAGTGAATTGCCTAAGGTCATATAGTGGGAATTTATGAATAGATCTGTCTGTCTCCAAAGTGCATACTCTGTGACAAAAAATACTCTGCTATGCGATATTTTCGGAGAAGGCAATGGCACCCCACTCCAGCACTCTTGCCTGGAAAATCCCATGGACGGAGGAGCCTGGTAGGCTGTAGTCCATGGGGTCACTAAGAGTCGGACACAACTGAGCGACTTCCCTTTCACTTTTCCTTTCATGCATTTGAGAAGGAAATGGCAACCCAGTCCAGTGTTCTTGCCTGGAGAATCCCAGGAAGGGGGGAATCTGGTGGGCTGCTGTCTATGGGGTCACACAGAGTCGGACATGACTGAAGCGACTTAGCAGCAGTAGCAGCATGGAATATTTTAAACTTGGATCTGTTTTATAGAACTGCAGTGATAAGGAAAACTCAAGTACTACTTGTGAAAAACTCTGAATCACTGATTATGGTCTGGTTTAAAGTTTTCAGATCCCACCTTTCTCTTTCCTGCTTCTACCTTTTGATGGTTTCATATATGCTAGAAGAAAGAACATAATTAATTTTGTTCATTACTAACTGCCTTGGCAAAAGTTTTGATGAAGAATGAAATGGAAATTACTGATTAGAATGAACTTTATTTATTATTTTTCAATTTCATTTAATGGTACATTACCATTTTTCATTCCCTTGATTTCTTGAATTGACTTTAGTTTAAAAAAATCTCTTAATTGCTCTCATTTAGCAATGAATATAGTATTTTTTTTTTACAAATAAGAACACTAACTTATATTTTAGTTTATAGTTACCCTAATGGTCACATCAGAGAAGGAAATGGCAACCCACTCCAGTCCTCTTTCTTGCCTGGAGAATCCCAGGGACAGTGGAGGCTGGTGGGCTGCCGTCTATGGGATCACACAGAGTCATACAGCGACTGAAAGCGACTTAGCAGCAGCAGCAGCAATGGTCACATAAACAAAGTAAATCCTTAAAGCAACCAGCTTCATTTGTTGCTTTGAAGAGGTTTAGCTATAAAATAGTAGCATGGTTCTGGAAGAGCTTAGTGCAGTAGAGTCTCAACTGAACAGTATATTGGTTCCTTTGATGGACAACCTGGCTATGTATACAGTTAATCCTTAAAAACCTTAGCCTTAAGGTTTTATCACCATTAGCAATTACTAACATCATGAAATATATTAATACTTTAAAGTTACTGCTTACATAAATTTATCACTTGCTAAATTTTACATGAAGGTTAAACAACATTAACTATTTTGGTAGTTATAAAATGTTTACTATTATCAGCTATCTTCTATGGAAATTTTGAAAAAACAAATGTATCTTTTTATTTCTTTTGTATATCTTTCCAGCTAATGAGGTCTGGAGAAAGTAATGGTCAAACCTCGTGTTTTTCTTTCTTTACACTTAAGTAAGTAAGGTACTTTTAGTTTCATTTATGGTTATTATATTGACTATGTTATTATTATTAGGAAATTATACAAAAAATTGATTATTCAATGTGTGTAGAACATTCATGTTTTTGGAAACACAAGGGAAAGAGGAAAATATGTAAATATTTACAAATTTGTTTGACAAGATTAAATAATCCCATTATCACTAACTTGTTGCTGATAGTATTTGTGGGAGTATGTATAGGAAAAGGAGAGTTTATGTATAGACTCAGACTCCTGGACTTGTCTTTTTTTACCTGATTCAAAGGTTTCTTAGAGTTAGGGGATAAGCAGGAATCGTGTATTTCCATTGCAAAAGAAAATTTGTTTGAGAGTATCATTTTGCCTGAATTTTCATTGCTTGCCTGGCCTTCTATGCAAGTTTAGAGGTCATTTGCAGTCCCTGTCCTAGGATAGACTGCAATAAATTTTGGGGGAAGGAGGGTGTTCATCAAGGTGCTTTTCTCTGTAATCCCAGGTTTGAGAAGAATGAATGGTCCCAGGGAATAAGATGGAATAGTTTGCATTAGAAACTTTTCTTATCCCTTCTCTCCAGAATTTAAAATTGGAGACTATCAGAATAGCTTCAGTCAGTGTCCAATGGTAAGGACAGGACATTGAGCTGAAGAAATGGCCTTGAGTCAGGCCTAGCATGAAGGATTAAATATCTATGAAAGAGGACTGGTTTCATATAGTGTGTTTGTGACCATAACCAGTTACTCAAACATGGTGGTTCTCAAACTTTGGCATGCATCCCAAACTCCTGGAGTAAACCCATACATTTTGGGCCCCCAATAGGTTTAGGGTGATATCTGAGAGTTTTCATTTTCAATCAGTTTCTGCATGATGCTACTGCTGGTGGGTCAGAGACTACACTTTGAAAATCATTGCCCCCAATATACAGTTAAGCTTTATATAGGATCTTGTGAACCCAGAGTGCTGATGCTGACAAGTGAGACATTATGGGGCTTTGGTAGGAATCCAGCTGAAAAAAGGCATCTCTGGAGGAGCGGTTAGTTTCCTTTGGATTGGGCCTAATTGTCTTTTGTAGCTGTGCTGTGATAGCACAGTGAGAAGCAATGGCAGTGGACTTGTACCTTTTAAATCTCTCTTGGACACGACTGAAGTGACTTAGCAGCAGCACCTCTCCTGGAGGAGAACGGATAGGGAACATTTGCTGAGCACATGACAACAGAGTTAGGTCTTCAATAAGTTCTTTGGGGAAAAATATTTTGGGCAGAGGGGAAGATCCCCTTGAGAAAGGAATGGCTACTCTCTTCAGTATTCTTGCCTGGAGAATTCCATGGACAGAGGAGACTGGTGGGCTACAGTCCATAAGGGTGCAAACAGCTGGACACAACTGTGTGACTCACACTTTCACTTTCACAGCTTGCATAAAAGCAAAAATCAGCTTGATAGTGTGATGATGTGTGTATGTTTCATGTATGTGTGGTAGGAAGTGAGAGATGGAGCTAAAAGATAGACAGGGAATGCAAAAAGGCATTTAAAAAAATATGTATGGAGCAACTTGGACATTGATTGAGGTGTACAGTTTCACACAGTGCTCCAAGAGCATTTTCACACACACGGTGAAAGAAATTGTCACACGAGTGTATATTCCTCGGTTCTTTGTCTCGTCACAACAAAGATTTGGCGTGATGGACATTAAAGCCCCTTGGCGTGTCACAGCTCTCACATCTTTGATAGACCGTGTTATATTCTCAGATCTCGAATGGACCATGTTATAGCTCTTAGACAAATCAGTGTTACAGCTCTATTTTATTTAGAAGATAGCAGGAAAATCCATCTTCGAGGCGTGAGGGCATGTTGATCCAAAGACATGAGGAGAAGAGCGCCCCAGCGCGCGGGGGAGAGAGAGAGAGAGAGAGAGAGAGAGAGAGAGCGCGAGCTAGCTTTGGCTCCTCTATTTACATGTTCATCTCTCCCTGGGCCTGTCCTATGTAAATTGGGCCAGCCAGGAGTGTTTTTTGTTTTACCTGAGGTCCTCACTCTGGTCCCCGGACGTTCTTTTGTTCTATTTTTGCAGGCTTTTCCCTTCCTTGTCTTTTAGCCACCACTATTTTGGACTCCTTTTCCCTATTCTACCTACCTAACAAAATGAATAGGATTTTGGGGCTCTCATACTCTTTTCAGCCAGGGTTTATTTATATCTTTTATAATTTGGGCTTTTCCTAGTCTTTATATTAAACAAAGTACTCTACAACTCTCATATTCACCTATGGTGGTTATGTGTTTCTTACCATTTCTGGCATAATCTTTACAATTTTGGCACATAGTCTTTAAAACCAGATGCCATTGTCTTAGCTAGTCTATGAACTACTTGAACAATTGTGTTTCTTTTTCCTTTTCATACTGTACAAAATGATAAAGCCATGGATCACAAAAAACTGGAAAATTCTTAAAGAGATGGAAATAACAGATCACCTCACCTGCATCCTGCAAAACCTTCTTGGTATGCAGGCCAAGAAGCAATGGTTAGAACCTGACATGGAACAATCGGCTGGTTCAAAATTGGGAAAGGAGTACGTCAAAGCTGTATACTGCCACCCTGATTATTTAACTTACATGCAGAGTACATCATAGGAAATGCTGGACTGGATGAAGCACAAGCTGGAATCAGGATTGCTGGGAGAAATATCAGTAACCTCAGAAATGCAGGTGACACCACCCTTAAGGCAGAAAGTGAAGAGGAACTAAAGAGCCTCTTGATGAAGGTGAAAGAGGAGAGTGAAAAAGCTGGCTTAAAACTCAGCATTCAGAAAATTAAGATCATGGCATCCAGTCCCATCACTTCATGGCAAATGGATGGGGAAACAATGGAAACAGTGACAGACTTTATTTTCTTGGGCTCTAAAATCACTGCAGATGATGACTGCAGCCATGAAATTAAAACACGCATGCTCCTTGGAAGAAAAGCTATGACTAACCTAGACAGCATATTAAAGAGCAGAGACATTACTTTATTGACAAATATTTGTCTAGTTAAAGCTGTGGTTTTACCAGTAGTCTGGTATGGATATGAGAATTGGACCATAAAGACGGCTGAGTGCTAAAGAATTAATGCTTCTGAACTGTGGTATTGGAGAAGACTCTTGAGAGTCCCTTTACTGCAAGAAGATCAAACTAGTCAATCCTAAGAGAATCAGCTCTGAATAGTCATTAGAAGGACTGATGCTGAAACCAAAGCTCCAATATTTTGGCCACTTGATACGAAGAGCCAACTCAGTAGAAGAGACCCTGATGCTGGCAAAAATTGAAGGCAAGAGGAGAAGGGGATGATAGAGGATGAGATGGTCAGATGGCATCACCATCACAGACTCAATGGACATGAGTTTGAGCAAGCTCCACGAGATAGTGAAGGACAGGAAGCCTGGCATGTTGCAGTCCACGGGGTTGCAAAGAGTCGGACATAACTGGAGTGACTGCGCAACAACAGCAGCAGCAACAATCTTGTTTCTTCGTTTTGCTCCTTCGTTCTTTTCTCTCCTCATGAAGATAATGTGTAATTGGATAAATAGAATTATGTCTTGTGAAGGTTCTAGTACCTTTGATCTCTATTTTCCCATTTAGAATTACATGCCATAGAATCATGAGTATTTTCTCCAAACTTTCAAGTTCTTGTCTTACTACAGTTTAGACTTATATCAAGCCATCTGGCTCAATTGTTTCCTTGTTGGTTGTTGTGAGCCTTTGAGTGACAGGATGCATGAATCCTGATTGTAAGCACTCTTGCTTCACTAACCAATTCTTTTCATGGTCTTAAGTTCCTAAGTGTTTCCTTGATCTTCTCAATGTCCAAACTATGAAGACTTGTCATGCTTTGTTTTTACTAAATGAGAGACAACGTCTTTATCATGACTGTGGCTATTTTGCAAACTATCTCAGTAGCACATTTTAAAATTGACTCAAGAATATTACAGTATCATCGCAATACTTTTTATTTCTTTCTTCCCACAAGTTTCTACCAAAATGTTATCTTCATTAATTTATTTTGACTACACTTACCTTTTACCAACCTAATGAATGTTTTCATTAAAATAGAGTAACTCAGAGAAAAAGAGAAAAAATAAAATAGGGTGATTCCTCTTATTATTACATCTGAAATATATAGGCTTATACTAGCAATTATCAGTAGTACCTGTATGATCATGATTATTGTCCTATATTATACATTTGAGCTTGATGTTCATTTCAGTTCAATCTTGTTGGTTTTCAAGACTGCATAGCAAAAAAAAAAAAAAAGACTGCATAGCTTCATAGCTATGCTAACATAGTGATTGTTAAGTAGCATTTCAGATCTTTAAAATTATTTTCTCGTGGTAATTGTCAGACATCTGCTCTCTGGTTAGATTTTTCAGGCAGACTGATGAGAGAGACTTGTTGGAAGATAGAATTTTTCAGCATTTATCAATAACACTTAGAAATAATTTTCTATTGTGTTCAGTGGTAATAATTCATGATGTATATAAGCCCAGTTGAGAGACCTCTTTAAGAACAGTGGCAGAAAATATGGGGACGAAAAAGTAGGAAAGAGTGCTAACCTTGCACCCAGTTGGGGATTTGACAAGCCTTGCACACAAGAAAACTTGACTAATTTTCCCCTTAAAGGTCACCGTTTGAGGAACCATTAGACCGAGACACACAATTGTGATTATCCACTGTAAAACAAAACAAAGACTGTAAAAGAAATGAAATATGGTATTATTAGATTATTTCTAGATAAAGGTACGCAATTTGCTTTTACTATTTTGTGTGTGTGTATGTGCTTAGTTGCTCAGTTGTGTCCAACTCTTCATGACCCCGTGGATGTAGCCCACCAGGTTCCTTTGTCCATAGGATTTTCCAGGTAAGAATACTGGAGTGGCTTGCCATTCCTTTCTTCAGGGGATCTTCCCAACCTAGGGATGGAACCCATGTCTCCTGTATCTTCTGCTTTTGCAGGTGGGATTCTTTACTACTGAGCCATTTAGGAAGCTTTGCTATCACAGGGAGATTCTATTAGAATGATATGTGGCTAGAGATGATCACTAGTTATTATTTAGTTTATAGGGAGCTTGGAAATCCAGTTTATTTAAGCAAGTGAAATGATGTGTTATTCATGATAAATTATTAGTTCAGTATTTTAATACATGCTTTGGAAAATCATGTTTACCTTTAGAAATCTGTGTTATCTCAAGAGAATTTTTTTTGTCCCTCTATGAATGCAGGGTCTGCCTTGTGATCTTGTGATCTTGTGATGATTCTAATGTTAGTGCTTATGTGGCCAAAATGTTTGTTTTCACTTTTTCAGTGTTATTGATTTTGTTTTAGACAGTAATTTTGCTCCTTTTGCTTATCACTCTTTGCGAATATTGGTTCATTCCCACTGTTATTCGGGGAACTGACTGAAGAAGAGAGTTTATAACCCTCAAAGTCTTTTGACAAAATATTTATTACTTAAGTGGTTTCCCTGACCACTGCTATCCATGCTGTAATACTGCTTTTCTTATTTCAATATTTTTTCCTTGTTAACTATAATTACAGAATTAAGATATTGTGAATGAGATATTGACTTTCTTGATCTGTTATAAAAACTGTCAAGGATTAGAAGTGGTTATATCCAGAAGTAAATATTAATGGTTTTTTTTTTTGGTAAGTGTTACACAGAACCTAGAATTTGGGTAACTGGAGCTTGGAAAGATATAAGCAAAAAAGAAGGCTAAAAGACTATTGTGTATACCAGAAATCCCATGTAAATTTAAGTTAGAACAAACTCATAGAATAAAAAACTCTTTTAAAAAATAGTTATAAGAGAAATGGCATTTTCTCAAATCCCTTGCTTTTGGATCTTTCAATCTAATAAAGCTACATTGAGATTTCTAATAAAGATTCAGAAATTTCTGATAAAAATTTCTGATAAAGAACACCAGCACTCTTCAGGCTAGCATAAGAAAGGGCTTCCATCTACTTGCCAGCTTTTGTTTATTTCTTAAATCATATTCCAGTGACCTTTCTGCACACTAAAATTTATCTTGTTCAGCTGTGGTATGGTTTCTTATATTTTAAAAGTACTGGTTTAATCTACTAAGGAGAATGGATGGAAACCTTTGATAGGAAGTGAGCCCTGTAGTGTTTTTCATCAAGTAAGACTATGGCAAAGCCTTCTGATGGTACTAAAGAGAAATACGTGAGTAAAAAGACAACTGCTGCTTGAGCCTTTCCTGAAGATGGCACTGGTGCTGCTTAGATAAAGAATGTTTTTATACTCAGCAGCTTTTGGTTCTTTGTGCACAAAGAAAAGGCTTATAGGTACTGGCTGGAAGTGAAGTGAAGTGAAAGTTGCTCAGTCATGTCTGATTGTTTGTGACTCCATGGACTGTATAGTCCATGGAGTTCTTTAGGCCAGGATGCTGGAGTGGGTAGCCTTTCCCTTCTCCAGGGGATCTTCCAACCGAGGGATCAAACCCAGGAGGATTCTTAATCAGCTGAGCCGCAAGGGAAGCCCGAATATGTACTGGGAAACCTAAGTAGATGTCTTACAGCAAGTAGTTACTTCTCTGTGCGTGACTGAAGCCCAGCATGGTTCAGCCAGCCATTCTGGAGGTCTGTATTTCAATTAATGCCTTCACATGGAAAATAAAATCTGATGGAATACTCTTTTTGACCAGGGAAGAAGACCGTACCAAAGTTACGTTATGAAGCTCCAGGCTCATTCTCCCACTTTCAAAGTATAAAAACCTAGTAGCTTTATTCTGATAATCTTAAAACTTAATTCAACAAAGACTTACTGAACACTTGTTTGAGGCAACGCATTCTGCCAGATTGTTTTGGAGGGTTCAGGATGGAAAACAAAAACAAACATAATCTTCATCTTCTCACATCTTTTTAGACGTATGCATAAATACATGAGATACAAGTGTCTTAGTCCATTCAGGACACTGTAACAGCATATCACTGATGGAGTAGTTTAAACAACAGAAATTTATTTTGCAGATTTTGGGAGGCTGGAGGCCTGAGATTAGGGTGCCAGTATGGTTGAGTGAGGGCTCTCTTCTAGATCATAGACATCTCCCTGTACCCTGTCATGGTAGAAGGGGCTAGAAATCTCTCTAGAACCTCTTAATCCTACTTATGGAGCTTCCCAGGTGGCTCAGTGGTAAAGAATCCGCCTGCCATGCGTGAGGCACAGATTTGGTCCCTGGGTCAGGAAGGCCCCCTGGAGAAGGAAATGGCAACCCACTCCAGTATCCTTGCCTGGGAGATCCCATGGACAGAGGAGCCTGGCGGGCTATATAGTCCATAGAGTAGCAAAATAGTTGGACTCGACTTAGTGACTAAATAGCAATAAAATCCTACTCATGAGGGCTCTACTTTTATGACTTGATCACCTCCTGTAAACCTACATCCTAATGCCATCATCTCTAGCAATTAAGATTTCAATATATGAATTTGGGGGGAGGGAGTGATACCAATTTCAGACCATAGCATACAAATTAGTTTCATAAGTCATAGACAAATTACTAGTAAGAACTTATTGGAGTATGGGAGGAGGGTTGAGGTAGGTTTGAGATAGACTATGAAAGGAGGGCCTGCTTTCAGCTGAATATGAAGTAAGAATGAGACAAAATAGAATTTCCAATAAGGGAAATGTATGAGTGAAGCAGTGTATAGAGAATGGTATTCCTTTCGCGTTTAATGATTCATTCAGGGACTGTTCTGTGCTCTCTGTTAGGTGTTCTAAAGCATGACTGTATACCACTGTTATTTTAGTTCGGGTTTCTATGATAGGTATACTATGGGCCAAGCAGCTTACACCATTAACACTGACTTCTCACAGTTCTGGAGGCTGGGAAGTCTAAGATTAAGGTGTCAGCAGATCCAGTGTGATGAGGACCTGTTTCCTGGTTAGCAGAAGGTGGGCACCTTCTCATTTTCTCCTCACGTGATGGTGAGTTGAGCGAGAGGAAGCAAGGTCTCTCATGTCTTTTCTAATAAGGACACTACTTTCGTACACGAGGGCTCTCCTTTATGACCTAATTACCTCCCAAAGGTCTCAACTTGAAATACATCCCATTGAGGATTAGGCATGCTGGCGTGCTGCAGTCCATCGGTCACAAATGGTCGGACATGACTGAGCAACAGAACTGAACTGAGGATTAGGCATTAAAACATGAATTTTGGGGGGACACAAACAAACACTCAGCCCATCACAACTTTCCAGTTTTCTTTTTTAGTTAAAATTTCTTTTTTGGCTGTGATGGGTCTTTGTTGCTTTTGCGTCGGCTTTTTCTAGTTGTGGTGAGCAGGGATGTTTTGCCAAAATTTTCACTTTTGTCTTAGGTTCAAAGGATTTGTTAACAAAATAAACCACTTTTTATATACAAATACATAATACAAATATTTATTAGAGAATTATAGAACTTACTTTCAATATGCTAACATTAAAAGAAAAGAGAATAGCAGAGTATACATCAACAAATTGGGTTTTGAGCAGCTCCAGACTTAATCAGCACTGGGAAGTCCCGTGTCACAGCACATCTGGAGTCTCAACTGGGAAAAGGTCCCAGGAGCTTGTCTGCTCAATGGGTGAGACTTCAAAATTGTAGTTTGGGGTTTCAGGGTTCCTGTTTATGATCCCAGGAGGTCGCAAACTGATAGCATCATCAATCTGTGACCAAATTGCAGCTCTGGTTTCATGTTAATGCTGTTTGTTTTGTTATCTAAAACTTGGGATGTAGTCAAGCCTGGGGCTTGGTTGGCTAGACCCCCCCTCAAGGGGCTCAACAATCTCAAGATTTCTCTCCCATCTTATCTATGGTGCTACAAGGCTTGCCCTCACAGCAGCCAGTCACTCACAGTCACTCCCAATCAGGGCAGTATCCAGGCAGGATAGAAGCAAGGTCAGAGGCCTACTCTGCTTTGTCTCTGAAGCCTAAACAAGACTATTCATTTTAATTTCCCAAACAAGGGTCTACTCTCTAGTTGTGGTGCATGGGCTTCTCATTGTGGTGACTTCTTTTGTTGCAGAACACAGGCTCTAGGCATGCAGTCTCAGTAGCTTCAGACTGCAGGCTTAGTAGTTGTAGCTCGTGGTCTCTAGAGAATGAGCTCAGTAGTTGCAGCTCACGGGGTTTGAAAAGTGAAAGCATTAATTCCTCAGTCATGTCTCACTCTTTGTGACCCCATGGATTATAGTCCACCAGCCTCCTCTGTCCATGGAATTCTCCAGGCAAGAATACTGAAGTTGGTAGCCATTCCCTTCTCCAGGGATCTTCCCCACCCAGGGATCAAACCTTTGCAGAACACAGGCTCTAGGCATGCAGTCTCAGTAGCTTCAGACTGCAGGCTTAGTAGTTGTAGCTCGTGGTCTCTAGAGAATGAGCTCAGTAGTTGCAGCTCACGGGGTTTGAAAAGTGAAAGCATTAATTCCTCAGTCATGTCTCACTCTTTGTGACCCCATGGATTATAGTCCACCAGCCTCCTCTGTCCATGGAATTCTCCAGGCAAGAATACTGAAGTTGGTAGCCATTCCCTTCTCCAGGAATCTTCCCCATCCAGGGATCAAACCTGGGTCTCCTGCATTGCAGGCAGATTCTTTACTGTCTGAACCATTAGGAAGCCTGATGCATGGGCATAGCAACTTTCTAATTTTGTATTAGAAAAATAGAAATTAGAACATTAGTTTTCATCTCCTGCCCCTCTGCTTATGTATCTTGGGTTACTTAACCTCTTTGTCTTTGCTTCCTCATCAAATGGAAAATGGTGAAATGGAGGTGATAAGACTACTTCCACAACTGGTGATAGAAGCAAGATCCGATGCTGTAAAGAGCAATATTGCATAGGAACCTGGAATGTCAGGTCCATGAATCAAGCCAAATTGGAAATGGTCAAACAAGAGATGGCAAGGGTGAACGTCGACATTCTAGAAATCAGCGAACTAAAGTGGACTGGAATGGGTAAATTAACTCAGATGACCATTATATCTACTACTGTGGACAGGAATCCCTCAGAAGAAATGGAGTAGCCATCATGGTCAGCAAAAGAGTCTGAAATGCAGTACTTGGATGCA
>SJXQ01008375.1:2194-63812 GCA_006408695.1 Aepyceros melampus | reverse complement strand
CCTTCTTCAGTGGACCACATTCTGTCAGACCTCTCCACCATGACCCTCCCATCTTGGGTTGCCCCGCAGGCATGGCTTGGTTTCATTGAGTCAGACACGGGTGTGGTCCTAGTGTGATTAAATTGACTAGTTTTCTGTGAGTATGGTTTCAGTGTGTCTGCCCTCTGATTCCCTCTTTCAACACCTAACCCTACCAGCAGGGCTGCAGGATGGCTCTCGGCCTGCTTCCTCCGCTTTCCCTTTCCCTACCGTCAGGCCGGCATCTGAGGTCAGTGGTGGCTGGGAGGAGCTACCCTGCGTCTGAATTCAGGGGCGGCAGCTGGGAGGAGGCACCCCGCTTCCGAGGTCAGGACGGCGGCCAGGAGGAGCTACCCCATGTAGGCCAGTAGCGGCAGGGAGGAGACACCCCATGTCTGAGGTCTGGGGAGGCCGGGAGAAGCCACCTTGCCCCGAGGCCAGGAGTGGCAGCTGAGAGGAGCCACCCAAGCCCAAGGCCAGGGCCGGCGGCCGTGAGGAGCAATCCAAGGAGTGGTGGCTGGGAGGCACAGGAGGGCCTAGAGGAGCTATCCTACGTTGAAGGTCAGGAACGGTGGCGGTAAGGAGATACTCCTCGTCCAAGGTAAGGTGCGGTGGCTGTACTTTGCTGGAGCAGCCGTGAAGAGATACCCCACGCCCAAGGCTTAAAGCTCAACATTCAGAAAACGAAGATCATGGCATCTGGTCCCATCACTTCATGGGAAATAGATGGGAAAACAGTGGAAACAGTGTCAGACTTTATTTTTTTGGCTCCAAAATCACTGCAGATGGTGACTGCAGCTATGAAATTAAAAGACGCTTAACTCCTTGGAAGAAAAGTTATGACCAACCTAGACAGCATATTCAAAAGCAGAGATATTACTTTGCCGACTAAGGTCCGTCTAGTCAAGGCTATGGTTTCTCCTGTGATCATGTATGGATGTGAGAGTTGGACTGTGAAGAAGGCTGAGCACCGAAGCATTGAATGCTTTTGAACTGTGGTGTTGGAGAAGACTTTTGAGAGTCCCTTGGACTCAAGAAGTTCCAACCAATCCATTCTGAAGGAGATCAACCCTGGGATTTCTTTGGAAGGAATGATGCTAAAGCTGAAACTCCAGTACTTTGGCCAGCTTATGGGAAGAGTTGACTCATTGGAAAAGACGCTGATGCTGAGAGGGGTTGGGGGCAGGAAGAGAAGGGGATGACAGAGGATGAGATGGCCTGATGGCATCACTGACTCGATGGACGTGACTCTGAGTGAACTCCAGGAGTTGGTGATGGACAGGGAGGCCTGGCGTGCTGCGATTCATGGGGTTGCAAAGAGTCGGACATGACTGAGTGACTGAATTGAACTGAACTGAACACACATATATGGAATCTGGAAAGATGGTACTGAGGAGCCTACTTGCAGAGCAGCAAAGGAGACAGAGACATAAAGATCAGACTTTTGGACTCAATAGGGCAAAAGACAGGGTGGGATGATGTGAGAGGATAGCACTGAAACATTTATTACCATGTGTAAAATAGATAGCCAGTGGGAGTTTGCTGTATGTTGCAGGGAGCCCAAAGCCAGTGCTCTGTGACAACCTAGAGGGATGGGACTCANCTCCAAAATCACTGCAGATGGTGACTGCAGCTATGAAATTAAAAGACGCTTAACTCCTTGGAAGAAAAGTTATGACCAACCTAGACAGCATATTCAAAAGCAGAGATATTACTTTGCCGACTAAGGTCCGTCTAGTCAAGGCTATGGTTTCTCCTGTGATCATGTATGGATGTGAGAGTTGGACTGTGAAGAAGGCTGAGCACCGAAGCATTGAATGCTTTTGAACTGTGGTGTTGGAGAAGACTTTTGAGAGTCCCTTGGACTCAAGAAGTTCCAACCAATCCATTCTGAAGGAGATCAACCCTGGGATTTCTTTGGAAGGAATGATGCTAAAGCTGAAACTCCAGTACTTTGGCCAGCTTATGGGAAGAGTTGACTCATTGGAAAAGACGCTGATGCTGAGAGGGGTTGGGGGCAGGAAGAGAAGGGGATGACAGAGGATGAGATGGCCTGATGGCATCACTGACTCGATGGACGTGACTCTGAGTGAACTCCAGGAGTTGGTGATGGACAGGGAGGCCTGGCGTGCTGCGATTCATGGGGTTGCAAAGAGTCGGACATGACTGAGTGACTGAATTGAACTGAACTGAACACACATATATGGAATCTGGAAAGATGGTACTGAGGAGCCTACTTGCAGAGCAGCAAAGGAGACAGAGACATAAAGATCAGACTTTTGGACTCAATAGGGCAAAAGACAGGGTGGGATGATGTGAGAGGATAGCACTGAAACATTTATTACCATGTGTAAAATAGATAGCCAGTGGGAGTTTGCTGTATGTTGCAGGGAGCCCAAAGCCAGTGCTCTGTGACAACCTAGAGGGATGGGACTCAGAGAGGGATGGGAGGGAGGTCCAAGGGAGAGGGGACATAGATATAAGTGTGACTGATCCATGTGGATGTATGACTGAAATGATCTCAATATTGAAAAGTAATTATCCTCTAATTAACAAAATGAAAGCAATAAAACATGTTTGATGTTACAGAAAACTGTAGAAAGGAGGGATAATAAGTTTTTCCTAAGAACTTAAAAAAAAATTTGAATGGTTCATTGCAAAAAAACCCTCCAAATTTTAGTATTACTTTTCAATTTATTTCATAGTAAGAAAGGAATAAAATGTAGATATCATTTTCCAATTATAGTCACAAAATTGATGTATGCTCTGATCTTGGAGGAAAGATTAGTTTTAAATTATATGAAGTCTTGTCTTTCACTTAAACTCTGAATCTTTCCATTTAGGGAGAATACTATGCTTCAAATCTTTTAAGCCACCTTTATCTATTTTTAAACTGTTTCTTTTTTTAGAAGCTGCTCTCAATCTTTCAGACCAATTGGAGAACCACTTAAGGAAGTGAATCAATCCTGATTTCACCCAGCTAAAGTTTCAAGTGCCAAAACTATGCTGGCATTCCACAAGGAACCATCAAAACTGCCACCTGAAGGCGGGTCAGTTTTTACTGTGCTGAGCTTAAGAGAGGCAGAAGTGCTATCATCTCTTTCCTGGCCTGGTGGCTATAAGAGTTTCTATTCAATATGAGAGAGAAAAGCACAGCCTTTCCTTGTAAACCACTGTGACAGGGTCTGAAATGGAGCAAAGAACTTTGAGCCTGATTTAACCAGGCAAGGTCCCAAAACTCCACTGTTTCAGATCTGTCTTCTAGATGATAGACTCTAAGCATGATTTCATTTGAAGACATTCATGAACAGCAATACCCAGGGTTTCTGACAGCCTCCCATCCTAGTTCTGAGTTTCATCCCTAAGCAAGGTAGCCTATGAATGAGTCAATGTTAAATTTAGTGTTCACAAAGCATAACCATGACTATTTATTTGAGTTTTGCTCCTAAACACACACACAATCTAAGTGTCATTCTTATAATTCATTTTGATTTTTACAATATGGTAAATTAAAGATAATAATATAGAAATAGTAAAATAAGCAATCATCTGCTTTAGAACTGCTGTGCTTGGTCGTGTCTGACTATTTTGCGACCCTATGGACTGTAGCCTGCCAGGCTCCTCTATCCATGGGATTTCCTAGGCAAGAATATTGGAATGGGTAACCAATTCCTTCTCTGGGGGATCTTCCTGACCCAGAGATCAAACTTGAATCTCTTGCATCTCCTGCATTGGCAGGCAGATTGTTTACCCCTGAGCCACCTGGGAAGCTCTTATTTTAGGCCTAAGGAGAAAAAAAATAAATTCAGAATACTAATAAAAATGTAAGTATTTCCTAACAGTTTGAAAGATTTACATGGACTATTGTAAATAATATTCACTGGGGGCATTGATGCTGAAACTGAAGCACCAATACTTTGACCACCTGATGTGAAAAGCTGGCTCATTGGAAAAGACCCAGATGGTGGGAAAGATTGAGGGCAGGAGGAGAATGGAATGACAGAGGATGAGATGGTTGGATGGCATCACTGACTTAGTGGAGATGAGTTTGAACAATTCTGGGATATAGTGGAGGACAGAGAAGCCTGGCATGCTGCAGTCCATAGTGTCACAAAGAGTTGGACATAGCAACTGGACAACAAGCTGTAAGTAATAGATTTCTCATCTTCATTTTTTTCCTCCAAAATATGCCTCATTCATATTTTATATCAATATGAATTTCCAATATTTAAATTACTTGTGATGCTTTTCTTTTCTTTCATATATTAATTGTTTTATCTTTTTATTTATGAAGTCCAGATATACAAATAAAAGTATACACATAAACTCTCTTTCCTAAGGGTCAGAGAACCAGATTCCATGGAATTAGTAGGTAACACCTGAGGGTGTGATTCCTTATAAACTTAGAGGTTATTTTTGATGGAAAATTCAGGTATAATACGACCTTTATAAGCTTCATAGGACTATTAAAAACACTGAATGAAGTAATACACCAAAAATTAACTTGTGAGTCATACAGGATGGAAGTCAATATAGTAAAATTGTCAGTTTCCTGATTTTTAAATGGCAACTCAAAGCAATAGGCTGATATCAACCTTGTTTGCAAATCCTATTGCTCCTTTTCTCATTTCTTTTAAACAAGGAACTCCTGATTTTAATGCAGACTACTATATTCATGTAGTTTATCATTTTCTTCTCAGATATGATGTCCTGCTCAGGGTCTCATTCATTTACAATGTTCTGCTTTTGAATAGAACATTAAGGTCCTTTGAAACTGAAATAAATACTGGCTGTTACTCAGTCTTAATTCAATGTCATTAGCAAATTTCCTGAGTACATTCCAAGAATATTGATAGACATTTGAAATAAAAATGATTAAATAATGTTCTTATGTCTCCTCTGTATGACACTAAAATACTGATAAGAACTTTTGAGTTCCTTACATAACAGCTATAAAGATTGAGATGAATTTTCCTGTAACTATTCTTATATTTATTCATAAGTCAGGATTATTCTTTTAAGAAATGGCAACTTTATTTTGGAAAGTTTGGAAACTGGGAATTTCACTAGGGAGACTAGTATTATATTGTGATGTGATGTGATCCCATGAGAAAGTAAATGAGAAAATTTAACCATAGAAATAAATCTAAATATTCAAAGATTTAGGCTGCCTATTTTTTGCATGTATCATTCAAATTTTTTCACATCTTTTTAATGGTTCAAATTATTGACATTTCTAAATTTTATTTCATTTATAGTTTTACTAATATGTATTATATTTGACACAAATTGCTTGATAAGTACTAAATTATACTCATCAAAAAATTAAAATATGACCTAACAGACTTGAGAATACAGATCAAAACAGAAAGTGTATTTCATTGTCCTATTTAGTCATCAAACAAACTCACCAGATAGATTATCTTCCTTTATATGGGTTTTACTCTGAGAATATACTCAAAGAAAAATGTACAAGGTATTTAAACTTTGAAACAACTATTTGTAAGATGACTAATATAGTTTAAATAATCATCTGACACTAAAGTTGACACCAGTGGCACAAAGTATGTGACTCTGAAGAAAGCAACTCATTTAAAGAGATCAGTCATTACTGTGAAGTATGACACTCTGTGTGTGTCTTTTGTTTTTATTGTTTACTTTTGTGGGACACAAAACTCACTATGATTCTTCTCCAGGTCTCCATAAATTCTTGGGGGACACTATTATTTATCAACTTGTCTTCTTTCTATCCTTGACCATTTGTGATCCCAGAACATTTGAATCCAAGAGTGGATTATTATTATTTTTAATACCACCTGCTTCTATACAACACAATTATTTTCAGAAACAATCATATTAAATAAGTAATACTTCATTTCACAATAAACAGCAGTATTAAAATAATAAATTTCAACTTAAGAAACATTATTAGCTTTCAGTGAAATAGTTTAGGCATGAATAAAAATTTTCACTTCTTAAATAAATACTATACCCTGCTGCCTGCTTAGTTGCTCAGTCATGTCCAACTCTTTGCAACCCCATGGACTGTGGCCCACCAGGCTCCTCTGTCCATGGGATTCTCCAGGCAAGAATACTGGAGTGGGTTGCCATTTCCTTCTCCAGGCGATCTTCCCGACCCAGGGATTGAACCCCAGGTCTGTCTCCTGCATTGCAGGCAGAATTTTTACCACTAAGCCACCATGGAGCCCTGCTGATCTTGCTCTATTTCCTGGCTTTAAATGTTAAGAGTTTTCTTTCTGGCTAATTAGATAAAAGTGATAGAAATCAAATGATAAATCAATATTCTTTCTTCCCCTTTGCAGTCTTCTGCCATTTTTTAAAATATATCTACTCTTTCAATCCAAGGCTACGCATATCACAGAAGGTAGAAACAGGAATTCCAGTTCTTTCAAAAGGAATGCTAGCATCTGGTACACATGTCATGTGTGCACGCACGTGTGTGTGCGTGTGTGTACATTCAGACACTCAGTCGTGTCCAACTCTTTGCGACCCCATGGACTGTCGCCCACCAGGCTCCTCTGGCCATGGGATTTCCAGGAGATCTTCTCAGCCCAAATATTAAAGGTACATCTCTTATGTCTCCTGAATTGGCAAGAGGATTATCACTATAACCACCTGAGAAGCCCCATGTTGTGGGTGAGTATATCCCTGGTACAACTGGAGCTATGAGTCAACCTCTAGGTAAAATACAGGGTTTATTAAAATGAAAGTTTGTGACCTCATAGCACAGGAAACCCTGCTTGGTGCTCTGTGATGACCTCGAGGAATGGGGTGGGGATGGACACGAGGTGGAGGGAGGCTCAAAAGGGAGGGGGTATATGCGTACATATAGCTTATTTTCACTATATTGTACAGGAGAAGCTAGCACAACATAGCAAAGCAATTGTATTCCAATAAAAAATATTTCCAAAAGAAAAGTCGGTGAAAAATGCTCATTCAAAGCTTGCACATGTGTAATTACATGGAAATGGCAACCCACTCCAGCGTTCTTGCCTGGAGAATCCCAGGGATGGGTAAGCCTGGTGGGCTGCCGTCTATGGGGTCGCACAGAGTCGGACACGACTGAAGCGACTTAGCAGCAATTAAAAGTTAATGGTAATGTCAGCAAATGTTTAAAACTTAGAATAACAAAAAAAGTTCACAGACGGGAGTATCTTATCTCTGTCAGTATTCAGAAATGCATCAGCTCATGACTGCTGACAGCAACTGAATCGGAGTCGGCTGTCTCCTGTTTTTCAGTCCTCTGAACAACAGGGATCCTGACTCACACTGCAGTTCTCTGCCTCACTCATCTGTGCCATGGCTCACTCAGAGATGAACAAACACCAAGGGAGTTCAAATAAGCCTGACACTTCACACGGTAAGCCATAAAGATGTTTTCTAAATACAACAATGTGTTGTATTCACTGCTAACACAAGGTTTTTGTGAACATTCAATTGTCTTTTATTTGAAAGTCACTTGACAATAACTTTCAAAGGAATTTTCCTGATGCTTTTCACTTTTCTAATCTCTTAATGAATTGAGTAAAAGCAGTAAAAAGAACAGTTTTGCACTGCTGTCCACTTGACAGTTGTTCACTCGACAACCATTTTAAATGCAAAGTTTAAGTGATTTTCCTTAGTGACCTTGAGTTACAGAACAACATAAAAATGTTAAGCATTCATCTACTGCCATATTTAAATTACTACACGATATTTTAATACAACTGTGATTGAAATGACTTTTGAATCTATTACAATCACCCAGGACTGCAGTCTAACATATAAAACGGGCAACATAGCATGCTTACATCAGAAGACATCAGGATTAAGGACCTAAATGTTAGGAAACCAGAAAATCCATAAAAGAAAACATACACAGAACACTTTCACATGAATTGCAGCAATATTTTTTTGGATCTGTCTTCTAAGGCAAGGGAAATAGAGCAAAGATAAACAAATTTGACCTAATTAAGCTTAAAACCTTTTGCACAGCAAAGGAAACCATCAACAAAACAAGAAGACAATCTACAGAAATGGAGAAAATATTTGCAAGCGGTGTGACTGACTAGGGTTTAATCTCCAAAATATATAAACAGCTCACAAAATTCAATACTAAAATACAATTCAATCAAAAACTACACAGAAAATCTGAATAAACATCTCTCCAAAGACATACAGATGGCCAACAGGCACAGGAAAAGATGCTCTGCTTCACTAAGCATGAAAAAAGCAAATCAAAGCTACATGAGATGTTACCTCACACTTACCAAAATGTTTACCTTCAATAAGCACCCAAATAACAAATGTCAGTGAGGATGGGGAAAAAAGGGAACCCTCCTATACTGTTAATAGGAATGTAAATTGGTGCAGCTACTATGTAAAACAGTATAGAGATTCTTCAAAAAATTAAAAATAAAACTACCATCAGTTCAGTTCAGTTCAGTCGCTCAGTCGTGTCCGACTCTTTGCGACCCCATGAATCGCAGCACACCAGGCCTCCCTGTCCATCACCAACTCCCAGAGTTCACTCAGACTCACGTCCATCGAGTCAGTGAAGCCATCCAGCCATCTCATCCTCGGTCATCCCCTTCTCCTCCTGCATTTCGGTATACATCTTTAAAAATAAATTTAAAAACACACTAATTCAAAAATATGTAATATATGTCTCCCAGTGTTCCTTGCAGCACTATTTACAATAGGCAAGATATGGAAACACCGTAAGTGCGCATCAGCAGATGAATGGTTAAAAAGAAAGTGGTGCATATACACAAGGAAATACTACTCAGCCATGAAAATGAACACAATGTTGCCATTTGCCACAGCAGGAATGCACTTGGAGAGCATTAGTCTAAGCGAAATAAGTCAGAGAAAAAAGACAAATATTAAATGATATAACTCATATGTAGAATTTTAAAAATACAGCAAACTAGTGAATATAACAAAAAAATAAAATAAACTGACTCACAGACATAGAGAACAAACCAAAGGTTACTAGTGGGGAAAAGAAAAAGGGGAGGGGCAATGCAGCTGTAGGAGAGTAAGCCGTAGAAGCTATTCGCTATAAAATCCGCTACAAGGATACACTTTAGAACCAGGGAACATGGCCAACATTTTATAATCACTATAAACGCAATACAAACTTTAAAAATTCTGAATTCCTATGTTGTATATGTGTGGCATATATTGTACATCAAACTGTATTTCAACAAAAAATTAAAATATGTTAATTAAAGCATAATTACCATATCAATTATACAAAATGAAAATTAAATGTACCTTAAAATCTATTATTTTATTTTTTATTTTTTTTAATTTTTATTTTTACTTTATTTTACTTTACATTACTGTATTGGTTTTGCCACACATTGACATGAATCCACCACGGGAGTACATGAGTTCCTAATCCTGACCCCCCTCCCACCTCCCACCCCATATCATCTTTCTGGACCATCCACGTGCACCAGTCCCAAGCATCCTGTATCGAACATAGACTGGTGATTTGTTTCTTACATGATAGTATACATGTTTCAGTGCCATTCTCCCAAATCTTCCCACCCTCTCCCTCTCCCTCAGAGTCCAAAAGTCCATTCTATACATCTGTGTCTCTTTTTCTGTCTCGCATACAGGGTTATCATTATCATGTTTCTAAATTCCATATATATGTGTTAGTATACTGCACTGGTGTTTTTCTTTCTGGCTTACTTCACTCTGTATAATTGGCTCCAGTTTCATCCATGGTCAACCACTCGTAAAAGAATGAAACTAGATCACTTTCTAACACCATACACAAAAATAAACTCAAAATGGATTAAAGATCTAAACATAAGACAAGAAACTATAAAACTCCTAGAGGAGAACATAGACAAAACACTCTCCGACAGAAATCACAACAGGATCCTCTATGATCCATCTCCCAGAATACTGGAAATAAAAGCAAAAATAAACAAATGGGATCTAATTAAAATTAAAAGCTCCTGCACAACAAAGGAAACTATAAGCAAGGTGAAAAGGCAGCCTTCGCAATGGGAGAAAATAATAACAAATGAAGCAACTGACAAACAACTAATCTCAAAAATATACAAACAACTCCTGCAGCTCAATTCCAGAATAATAAATGACCCAATCAAAAAATGGGCCAGAGAACTAAATATACATTTCTCCAAAGAAGACATACGGATGGCTAACAAACACATGAGAAGATGCTCAACATCACTCATTATCAGAGAAATGCAAATCAAGACCACAATGAGGTACCATTTCACACCAGTCAGAAGGGCTGTGATCCAAAATCTGCAAGAAATAAATGCTGGAGAGGGTGTGGAGAAAAGGGAATCCTCTTACACTGTTGGTGGGAATGCAAACTAGTACAGCCACTATGGAAAACAGTGTGGAGATTCCTTAAAAAATTGCAAATAGAACTGCCATTTGACCCAGCAATCCCACTGCTGGGCATACACACCAAGGAAACCAGAATTGAAAGAGACACATGTACCCCAATGTTCATCACAACACTGTTTATAATAGCCAGGATATATAAACAACCTAGATGTCCATCAGCAGATGAATGGATAAGAAAGCTGTTGTACATATACACAATGGAGTATTAGTCATTAAAAATCTATTATTTTAAATTCATTGAATTATATTAACAGATAAAACAAATTTTAAGTTTTACCTTTAATAAAAAGTGCTATATAAAATACATTTGAGGTGCTTTGATTTTAAATAACATACAGTTACTTCCATACTCAAATATCTTAGACAAATAGAAGCCCCCAAAATAATGCTCAGTATTTCATACAAATCCAAAGCATCATACACACACACACACACACACACACACACACACACTCACACACACACACACTTATTGGAGAAGGAAATGGCAACCCACTCCAGCGTTCTTGCCTGGAGAATCCCAGGGACGGGTAAGCCTGGTGGGCTGCTGTCTATGGGGTTGCACAGAGTTGGACATGACTGAAGCGACTTAGCAGCAGCAGCAGCAACACACACTTATATATATAATACTTATAATATTAGATACTTACAATTGGTTTTCTCAATGATTAGCTTTTCACATGAAAAAGTTATAAAAAGAGAAGTTCTGTGTTAATGTTGAAATATCAACTCCTACCTGAATTTCCATCCAGCCCTACAAATTTTAGACTTGCCAGCCCGCATAATCCTGTGTACTGATTCTTTAAAATAAATCTCTTTAATATAAAAAAAAGAGAGTGAGTTAATGATTTCATACTGATCTGACAATTATTTTAAGGATTATTTGTTTGAATTGTTTTCCAGTTATACAGAAAAACACTTTCTAGAAATAATATTTATTGAAAATGATGATACACAATTTATTGCATATAAATAAAATTATATTTGAGGGCTGTTAATTTTTCATTAGGTACAATTCAGTGCAACATAACTTCTCAGTCCCCTGATAACTTTCTGATTTCATAAAGACATATGGTGTACATGACTTTTCAAAAACAATCAAGGATAATATGCTTATAGGAGAGGAATAAAAGTACATAAATTACATGGTAGATCAGATGACCATAAATCATTTACACAATTTAGTGCTTATTCAAAATAGTTATAATTATTTTGAAGAAATAGCATTTATATTTCACTTTTAATAATGTTCAAAGTTATTCCTCAAAAGACAAGAAAAATGAAACAGTGCAAAAAACTTAATTAGAAATCTTTATAATATGTATACATACTTGGCAAAATAAAATTGATTTCCTTGTGCCTTCTAAGTAGTCCACATATTTTCAAATACTTTGACATTGTACTTTATAACATGCCAGTTTAAAAGTTTTTTAAAAAAATAAAAAATAAAAGTTTTGAACTAAGTCTTAACATCTGTGCAAATTTCAGAAACATATAATTAAATATAGCTCTAGTTATTTCTGATATCTTATCAGTTCAGTTCCATTGCTCAGTGGAATCTAACTCTTTGTGACCCCATGGACTGCAGCACACCAGGCTTCCCTGTCCATCACTAACTCCCCGAGTTTGCTCAAACTCATGTCCATTGAGTCAGTGATGCCATCCAACCATCTCATCCTCTGTCATTGCCAAGTAAGGTCTCTGCTCTTTAATACCTTTTTAATACCTTTTAAAATACATTTTCTAATGCCTTATAGTTCATCTAAATATAATTGGCCTCTGACTGACCAGAAAATTGAACAAGCCCAGTATGTTCTATGAAATTATTGTGCAGAAATGAAATAACATTCTTTTAGTTTGAACATTTTTTTATATTCTAAATCTGTTTGACTCGTGACTGTAAATGAGTGAAAATCACTCATGTCCGACTCTCTGAACCCCATTGACTTCTCTAGTCCAGAATACTCAAGTGGGTCAGTCAGTCAGTCAGTTCAGTCGCTCAGTCATGTCCGACTCTTTGCGACCCCATGAATCGCAGCACGCCAGGCCTCCCTGTCCATCACCAACTCCCGGAGTTCACTCAGACTCACGTCCATTGAGTCCATGATGCCATCCAGCCATCTCATCCTTGGTCGTCCCCTTCTCCTCCTGCCCTCAATCCCTCCCAGCATCAGGGACT
This sequence comes from Aepyceros melampus, assembly GCA_006408695.1. Lineage (NCBI taxonomy): Eukaryota > Metazoa > Chordata > Mammalia > Artiodactyla > Bovidae > Aepyceros > Aepyceros melampus. Next base: position 51,214 of record SJXQ01008375.1, on the reverse strand, counting down.
TTTCCAATGAGTCAACTCTTTGCATGAGGTGGCCAAAGTACTGGAGCTTCAGTTTTAGCATCATTCCTTCCAAAGAAATCCCAGGGTTGATCTCCTTCAGAATGGACTGGTTGGATCTCCTTGCAGTCCAAAGGACTCTCAAGAGTCTTCTCCAACACCACCGTTCAAAAGCATCAATTCTTCGGCGCTCAGCCTTCTTCACAGTCCAACTCTCACATCCATACATGACCACAGGAAAAACCATAGCCTTGACTAGACGGACCTTAGTCGGCAAAGTAATGTCTCTGCTTTTGAATATACTATCTAGGTTGGTCATAACTTTTCTTCCAAGGAGTAAGCGTCTTTTAATTTCATGGCTGCAGTCACCATCTGCAGTGATTTTGGAGCCCCCAAAAATAAAGTCTGACACTGTTTCTACTGTTTCCTCATCTATTTCCCATGAAGTGATGGGGCCAGATGCCAGTGGGTAGCCTTTCCTTTCTCCAGGGTATCTTTCCAACCCAGGGATAGAACCCAGGTCTCCCACATCACAGGTGGATTCTTTACCAGCTGAGCCACAAGGAAAACTCAAGAATATTCCTTCTTCAAAAGATCTTCCTGACACAGGGATCAAACCAGGGTCTCTTGCATTGCAGGTCTTACCAACTGAACTATCACGGAAGCCCATGGCTGTAAACTTATTAGCAAAGAATTTTCAACTCAGCCAACCTAGTGTATTTCTTCAGTCTTGCTTATCTTCAAGAGAAACAAATTTTATAAATATATATCACACATTTCTTGCAATTCAGGATTACTTCAAGAAGTTTTTAAGATCTTCTTCAATCACAGGTATCTGAAAATATAAAGAGTCTTCTAGATTTCTTTTTTGACTGTGTTCCAAATCAGAAGAAGAAAATAATCTATTATATTTATAACCAAAAGTTACTATAATCCCTTCAAATACAAATATGTGTCTTTTGATAAGTTTCAGAGAAACAAAATATCCTAATAAATATCTGGAAATATGGACATAAAAGGTAACATAGTATTTTAATTTTATATTGATTAATCTAATTAAGTTTCTATTTCATTTGTTGACATTTGCTATTTTCTTTTTGCTATTATGAATATTTCCAATCTTCAAACATCTCTAACAGTCAAGAAAGATACATAAATGAATTTTCTTTATCACCTCAGAGGTAAAGACTATTGGTATCTCTTTTATATTCTCCCAGAATGTTGTATATGCATTTTTGTGTAAATGCATAAAAACACATTTTCAAATATAGCATGGTTTCCATATGTTGTTTTTCTTAATGATGTGTATTAGAATATTTTCCAAGCCATTAAAAAAAACGCAGAAGTTATCATTCTTTATGACAGCTATGTTGAATTCCATGAATGGATATTTTTCAGACAGATATCTGAGTTGTTTGTATTTTATAGTAATCAGTTCAGTCTCTCAGTTGTGTCTGACTCTTTTAATTATGCAGTAAATATTCTGCTATATATGTATTTGCTTACAAGCTTAACTATGTCTCCAAGATAAAAAAAAAAGTAATGACTGAATAAAAGACTACCTTTTATTTAATATTTTTGAGGTGCTGCCAAACGTTCCCTCCAACATTTATCAAGTAATACCCCTAGTCACAGGATTTGTGCATGCTCATTATCTGTCAATCCACAGTCACTATCCTGTCCTTTATATCTTGGACCTACTCTCTCCAATGCTACCCCCCAACTCAGTTCATGTGTCACCCACTGTTCTTTGACATGTGAGACACCTTTCCAACTCAAGGTCTTTGCATTTGCTATTTATTCGTTGTTTCTGAAGTTAAGTCACATTTCCTTTGGCTATTCTTATAAGTACTAAATTCTTCATTTCTATAACTGGTATTATGGTCCCAGCTGATATTTAAAACTTCAATTTTACTTTGTTTTCAACCAGAACCGCAACTGGAAGGGTCCCTTCCTAAAAGGTGACCCAAATCTAGTTTTTGGAGAGAAAGAGTTCTCTCTGGACCTGAATTCTTGGCGGTCTTGCTACCGAGCTCTATTAATTCTACCACTGGACATGGAAGTACAAAGAGCTCAGGTAACACTTGACCTCAGTATCTGCTAATAACTTGACTTCTCCCTGGTGAGGACGAGCATTAACTCCACCCAGGAGAATAACATCCCACTCTCCTAATTTGTTTTGTCATGTGATATTTGTGGTCTTCCTAATGGCTAGGAGTGTAACTGAGCAGGACCCTATGGGGTCTTTTCAGAATAGATAACCCCCATGCCCTCTATCTCCCATTTGTCTGTAGAAAAACTTTAGTCAAATAATAAATTTAACCAGATAAGTGTGAAAATGCAGAGAGAAAGAAAAGGTCAAGACAAAAACTAATACTTTAGCCACTAAACAAAGTAAGAACTTTTAGTTCCTCCTCAAGGACTATAGATAATATTCTGAGTAATGTCCTTTGAGCTGTTTTGCAGATACAGAAATTCCTACTAGGTGGGAGACGTTAACTGTACATTGCCCACAAGCATGGAGACTGTAGATGGAACCAGAAAGTTGATGACGCTGACTCCCACTTACCTCATCATCAATCAGTCAGAGGAATGTCCATGAGCTTACCGTGCCCTACTCCTTGAGGACTATAAAACACCTCAACTACCCCTTCCAGGGTAGGTAACAAAGTCTTGACCTACCCCTGTTGCCCTCTTTGCGTGTCAAAGCTATAAAGCTATTCCTTTCTGCTTCACACAACACTCTGTCTCTGCATTTCTATTCAGCACAGGTGAACAGAGGCCAAATTTCAGCAACAGGTGGTTGTTGTTCAATCACTTAATCAGTCCACCTCTTTGCAGCCTCATGGACTGCAGCATGCCAGGCTTTCCTGTCCCTCACTATCTCCTGGAGTTTGTTCAAATTAATGCCCATTAAGTCAGTGATGCTTTGTAACCATTTCATCCTCCATTGCCCCCTTCTCTTTCTAATCTCAATCTTTCCCACAGGACATAGTTGCAACTTACTTAATGAAGCTGATTTTCCTTGGCTGGAGTACTCTTTCCAGGGACCTAACACTTCCAAACAAGCAGAACTCAAACTTCTGCAGTTGGATTGCTAACCTAATAGTGAGAAAAGTCATTTCCACTGATATTCCTTTTTTTTTTTTTCACTAATACTTCTGCATCCTGGCTTTAGAAAAGATACTAACTGCCCTTCCAAGCATACACTGAACCCTGTAAAATTGAGTTCCACGCACTTAAGGTCTTTTCTGCAACCAATGTCATAATAGAGTCCTTAGCAGGCCATTCCACTGGTCTGTTAGTTTATCAGCTTCTCAACATGTGTGTGTGCTCAGTCGCTCAGCTGTTTCCAGCTCTTTGCGACTGCATGGACTGCTCTAGCCCACCAGGCTCCTCAGTCCATGGAATTTCCTAGGCAAGAATACTGGAGCGGGTTGCCATTTCCTACTCCAGGGAATCTTTCCAACCCAGGGATCAAATCTGTTGCATCTCAGCAAATCTTTTCTGCTAAGAAATGAGTAAAGCATCAGTAGGCAGAATCATATGACTAAGTGGACAATATATTGCATACATCCAGAAGGATTCCACAAAACTGGCAGCCTTATGAGTTATTTGGCAAATAGATGCAAACATATGTTTATTATGTTATGTGTTGCCTCCAAAGAGGCTCGCCAGGCACTGGTTCTTCACTGTGGGTAGATGGTGTAAGGTAGAGTGACCAAGAGTGGATAGTTCCACAATAGATGAACCACTGCAATGTCAGAAACATTCCTGGGGCTGTGAGCCCCTGAAAATCACTGGGTTTACCTCCCTGTCCATGGCAGGGATGAGGTACCTTGATACCAAAGCACTTGCCACTCACTAATCAGTATACAGCCTCAATAAAATGATCCAGTATAATCTAATGGATAATTGAAAATGATCAGTTTCTCCAGATGGTAGCATGGCCGGGCATGGGAGAATTGCTGTACATCTCAGGAACAAGTGAAGACAAAAGTAAGCTACTATGGCTTTTGTTTTTTTTCTCTAAATGTTTATGAAGAAAAAAGCACTTGCCAGGTAAATAGATAAATATCAAGTGCCAGCAGGCTACGTCTGGAAGGGCAGTTGAAGATGGACTCTCTGTTTAAGTTCAGAATTCAGTTTAGTTCAGTTGCTCAGTCATGTCTGACTCTTTGCCGCCCCATGGACTGTGGCACACGGTTCACGATAGCCTACAGTCATTCTGAAAATTCTGAATGATTTCCTCACAGGCAAACAGAGATGCTGAATAGTAGGTGGCAAGCATGACCATCACTGCTTGCCAGTCTAAAGGTGGCTCAAGTGTGTACAGTTCTCCCAGAGGCAGAGACTTGCTTTACATAGCTAACTTAGTAAGGAAGAGATATTCTAGACCTCCAATATATACCCTCCACTTAAGTCCCCTTATCTGGATCAGAGAACCAACATAGCCATTCCACCTGTTTCCAGATATGTCTATTCTTTTTGCTTGCTCAGGTACATTCAGCCCTGAAGATGAAACTAGAGGAGAAGCTCATTTCAACTGATCCCCAGAAATGCACACTGTGACCAAATTTTACAGTTTAAACACTGTATGCCCTGCTTTGATTCCTGGACCGCAATTTTACTTTGGGTATTCAAGAATCTTTATCATTTTAAAGGCAGTGTTCATTAATACACAATAAATCTGGGCATCTCCTTTACCCCAGAACACAACTACTCTATGGTCCTTGCCACACACCCCTGCCAAAGTCCTCTGTCTGCCTTTTGTCTGTAGAAAGCTTGAGTCAAGGAGTAAGTTTAATCAGAGAAATAAGAGCATGTAGAAACAGGAAATTAGTCAAAGGAGACCAAATAACAATAATGCATCATTTAGCATAGTGAAGGACCTGTGCTTTCTTCTCAAGGGCTATAGGTAAGATTCTGAGCCATATCCTGTGTGTTGTTGTACAGATACTGAAACACCAGATGGAGAAGTTAACGACATGATGGCCAGATTGTACCCATGACATCAGCTTCCACAATTCCGAGAACTGTCCTCAAAGTGGAAACAAACAAATCCTGGGACTACCTAAACCCACCAAGATGATGCTGATCAGACACTGATGACCAATTTGAAGATAACTGTCAGAGACAACTGGGCTGTATATGCATGGACCTGCCTCCTTCTGTCTAAAAGCTCTTGCCCACGATTGTTGTGGGGGAAGTCAGCTTTTGGATAGATGTCAGCCCTCACTTCCCCAGGCTGCTAGCACTTGAAATAAAGCAAACTTTTCTTTCCACCAACCTGGCCTGTTTATCAGCTTTTGAGCAGTGAGCAGATAGACCCCACCCTTCCATAACAAGATCATTGTAATATACTCTTGTGAGTAGAAAAGAAACTCAGTTTTCCCTTCAATCAAGACAGTCTTGGTCTGTGAACTGATGTAAAATCTGGAAACATGGTAAGCAACTGAGATCCATTTGGGAAACTCAAATTGGGTCTCTATTCACTATTCTTAGAGTTGTTTTATATATCTGGTGACATTTTAGTTGGCAGCTAACCTATTTTGTTCCTACCAACATAGACATTAATTAGATATGACTGTGATTGCCATGGTAGAGAAACCATCTGCCAGTGGAGGAGACTCAGGTTGGATCCCTAGTTCGAGAAGATTCCCTAGACTGGGAAACACCAACCCACTCCAGTATTCTTGCCTGAAAAAGTCCCATAGGCAGAGGAGCCTGGCAGACTACAGTCCATGGGGTTACAAAGAGTCAGACATGACTGAGCAAATAAACAACAAGTTCTCTCTGTGCATCAAAGCATCCAAATGATCAGTTTCTCTCTGCTGTCCACAGCAGCAATCATCATTTTGTCTTAGGAAATTGAGTGATGCTGTTGTTTTTGTCATCCTGGGATCCTCTAGTCTCTATTCAGGTCAGAGGGCCTTTATTCTTGACAGCATCTCCCTCTGTCATACCCCTGGTGAGCAGAACAGAGCATATCAGGGAGGCTGGAGCCTCCTCACTAATGATTCTCAAAGCCTTCTGAAGAGAATGTCCTCTGGGCCCTCTTGTGAGATGCAATGTGTGAAGCAAGAGTGTGGGTTACACATAATAAACCCACTCCGACATTTATCCCCTTACACCTCCCTTCTCTACATTACACCAGAAACATTGTGGCATAGCAATTTTTTTTTTTTTTTTAACCATAAGCCACTATTCAGTACAAATTTCAGTTAACCAAACAAGTCATCCCTTTGAGGCCATTGGTAGCTGAATGTACAAACAGACAAAATCCAGCTTATGCTTAGTCACTCAATTGTGTCTCTTTGTGGCCCCATGGACTGTAGCCTGCCAGGCTCCTCTGCCCATGAGATTTTTTTTTTTTTTTCCTCCAGGCAAGAATACTGGAGTAGGGTACCATTTACTCCTCCCAGTGATCTTCCTAATTCAGGGATTGTCTCCTGTGTCTCCTACATTGCAGATGGCTTCTTTACCTGGTGAGCCACTGGAGCAGTACTATAACTCAGAATGCCTCATAAGCATTTCCATATCAATTAATTCAGCTGAATCTGGGGTTCAAGTCTACCCAGTATCCATTCCTACACATATTCTTCAGGTTTCTGCCAATATAAATTAGCAAAATATTTTAATTATTTTGTTATATGAACTATTTCTTCTTGTATCAGGCTTTTACTTACTCTGCAAGAAAATACTAGGATATAATCCTAGTTATAAGTCTAACAGGGACAATGAATATTCAAGTCTATTTTGAGAAGAATGGGAATTTCCTTGAAAGAAAATACTCAAAATGTGTTTATGACTATGCTTGGCGCAAATAATATATGAACACACACAAACATAAAAAGGAAATCTGCTTCCAACAAAACATCTTAATTCAAAGGATTAGAGTCAAACTTCTTCCAACAAATGTACTAAATTTAATATGAAACGACAGGACACTGGATTGAAACCATGTTTTAGAGGGACTTCCCTGGTGGACAAGTGGTTAAGACTTCACCTTCCAAGGCAGGAGACTCCGGTTAAAGCCCTGGTCAGGCAGGTAAGATCCCATAAGCCTTGTGGCCAAAAAGGCCAAAACATAAAACAAAGGCAGTGTTACAACAATTTCAACTAAAGACTTTAAAATAAAGTGATAAAACAATCACTTTTTAAAACCTATGTTCTAAGTCTGCAATGTGTAAAATTACATTAAAAGAAAAAGAAAATGTTCAGCAGGATTAGATCCAGTCGCTACAAGAAATAAAGGAAGATTTCATAAACACCACAGATGCACTCCGAGTCTCTGACTGCAGCTTGAGGTGAGATTTTTTTAAAGAACTCATGCTTGACGTGTTCCTCCAGGAACATCTTCAGTGCCTGGATGTAATGCATCACATGGTCATCTTTGTAGTCCCTGCTACTCAACTGTCACTCAGGCTGCCTCGTTCCCTCAGGCACATGTTTCAGTACAGACTTTATCTCAGTGTTGGCAAGTGATGAAATCTGATTCATCAGATTGCATTGTGTGTCATGGGCCACTAACATCCTCTTTCAAATTTTCAAAGGGATCAACATTGTGTTCCAACACAAAGTGAAAGTCACTAAGTTGTGTCCCACTCTTTGCGACTCCATGGTCTATAGAATCCGAGCAATTCTCCAGGCCAGCATATTGGAGTGGGTAGCCTTTCCCTTCTCCAAGGGATCTTCCCAACCTAGGGATCAAACCCAGATCTCTCTTTACTAGCTGAGCCACAGAGGAAGCCCAAGAATACTAGGGTGGGCAGCTTACTCCTTCTCCAGCGGATCTTCCTGACCAAGTCTCCTGCATTGCAGGCAGATTCTTTACCAACTGAGCTATCAGGGAAGCTCAAGGGAAAATCCAAATAAACTCAAGATTCTGTATCTTAGAGTCTGATTCCTAGGATGGCACTTGGCACTGATTTACTTACTGTCAAAGTCCTGTCCCAAAGCAAAACCATACCAGATGCTTGAACAGAAAATAAATAAATAAAGAGAATATAAGTGGATGTTGAAAATTGCAAATAGAACTGCCAAATGACCAAGCAATCCCACTGCTGGGCATACACACCGAGGAAACCAGAATTTAAAGAGACACATGTACCCCAATGTTCATTGCAGCACTGTTTATAATAGCTAGCACATGGAAACAACCTAGATGTCCATCAGCAGATGAATGGATAAGAAAGCTGTGGTACATATATACAATGGAGTATTACTCAGTCATTAAAAAGAATACATTTGAATCTGTTCTAATGAGGTGGATGAAACTGGAGCCTATTATACAGAGTGAAGTAAGCCAGAAAGAAAAACACCAATACAGTATACTAACACATATATATGGAATTTAGAATGATGGTAATGATAAACCTGTACGCAAGACAGCAAAAGAGACAAAGATGTATAGAACGGACTTTTAGACTCTGAGGGAGAGGGAGAGGGTGGGATGATTTGGGAGAATGGCACTGAAACATGTATACTATCATGTAAGAAATGAATCGCCAGTCTATGTTTCATACAGGATATAGGATGCTTGGGTCTGTGCACAGGGATGATCCAGAGAGTTGATATGGGGTGGGGAGGTGGGGGGGGATGTTCAAGATTGGGAATTCATGTACATCCGAGATGGATTCATGTCAATGTATGGCAAAACCAATACAGTAATGTAAAGTAAAATAAAGTAAAAATAAAAATTAAAAAAAAAATAAAGAGAATATAAGAAAATTCCAACCAGGTTGTTGTTGTTTCATTGCTAAGTCAAGTCGGACTCTTTGTGACCCCCATGGATTGTAGACCACCAGGCTCCTCTGTCCATGGCATTCTTGAGGGTCCTCTGTCCATAGAATTCTTCAGGAAAGAATACTTGAGTGGGTTGACATTTCCTATTCCAGGGTACCTTCCCCACCCAGGGATCAAACCTGGGTCTCCTGCATTGCAGGCAGATTTGTACCCTCTGAGCCAACAGAGAAGCCCCACAAATGATGGTAATGTATCCTAAAGTTTTGAATGTACCAGTTTTGAATGTATAAAGGTTCTCAAACTTTAGGATACAAATGATGCCAATGTGTCCTAAAGTTGGAGAAACTTTAATATATAAATTCAAAACTGATTTTCATGAACATTTATCTCTCTTTCCTCTCTCTAAAATGTCTTACAAACTTGCACAGATATGATTCAAAAGCAGTAAGGGGGTTCAATAAAATTATAATTTTTATTTGAATTTACAATTGAAAAGCTATTTACCACATAAAGTATCACATTTCTTTTCTTCCAAATGTATCAGTCCAGGAGGGAAAGAGACAGATAGACAGACAGCAAGAAAAAAATAACCAGAGAGAGCCTTATCCTTACAATGCTTACCTAAGCAAGAGATGATAAACATCCTTTTTTGGAAAAATATGAGAAATAAGTTTTAAAGTTAATGACATGCTCAGATCAGAAATTAAGTAAATTTTAAAAAAATATAGCTGTTTTATTATCTGATGCAAAAGATAAGCTTTTTTTGCAACAATCATCAACTGCAAGATAAATTAATACTCAAAAGCTCAATCAAATAAATATCCCATTGTCTAAGTAATGTCAAAACCCTAGGGCATTTCCATAATACTCTCCTATATCAATATGTTTCTTTTAGCATAACTTTTTGGTGATGATCAAGACAATATAAAAGGTTGAGCTTTGACTTGGGTTTCCATTAATTTTTATGTGTTACAAATTAAAAGCAAAACATATCTTTGGGGAAAATTTTACTTTATTGAATGCAAATTTAATGTTTTAAAATAACTCTAATGATGTGATATTATTTGCACACCTGTGATAATATAATTTGGCATTTCACATATATTATTCAATTACATATTTTATTTAGAACCTTTTCCCCTAAGACATTAAATGGTCATTCTTTTTCATAGACTTTCATTAAAGCATAAGAAACTAAATTTTAGTCTGATTCCAGAATGGCATATAATTATGTAACTTTTAATGGTTTTGACTTAGAATGTAAGGGTCAAGTTAAGTGTGATATAACCCCCAGGCACTTAAAAATTAACAGCCTCATAAATACTTCACAGTGACAAAGTACCTATAAAAATGATGTAAATTTAATATGGATGTCATCATTCTCAAATTTTCTTTTGTATGGGTAGAATTACTCTTTTATTATTACCATAATTTTAGATAATATTTATACAGAGTTAGTTTATGTTGTATTTTTATAATGTATTATGAACAAATATATATAAACAGAAGCACACAAAAGAATCATTTTCTTAAAACTTCTTTAAAAAATAATCAACAAATCTCAAAAATATACAAGCAGCTTATGCAGCTCAACTCCAGAAAAATAAATGACCCAATCAAAAAACGGGCCAAAGAACTAAATAGAAACTTCTCCAAANTTGAAGGTTGTCTTTTCACCTTGTTTATATTTCCTTTGCTGTGCAAAAGCTTTTAAGTTCGATTAGGTCTTAGTTGTTTATTTTTGTTTTTATTTCCATTACTCTAGGAAGTGGATCATAGAGGATCTTGCTGTGATTTATGTAATAGAGTGTTCTGCCTATGTTTTCCTGTAATAATTTTGTAGTTTCTGTTCTAACATTTAGGTATTTAATTCACTTTGAGTTCATTTTTGCGTATGTTGTTAGGAAGTGTTCTACATTTCATTCTGTTACATGTAGCTTTCCCCAGCACCACTTATTGAAGAGAATATCTTTTTTCCATTCTTGCTTCATTTGTCAGGATAAGATGCCCATAGGTGCATGGGTTTATTTCTGGACTTTCTTTCTTGTTCCATTGGTTTGTATTTCTGTTTTTGTCCCAGTACCACACTATCTTATTAACTGTAGCTTTGTAGTATAGGTTGAAGTCAGGAAGGTTGATTCTTCCAACTCCATTCTTCTTTCTCAGGATTGCTTTGTCTATTTGGGGTCTTTTGTGTTTCCATTTGAATTATGAAAATTTTTGTTCTACTTCTCAACATAAATTTTTGACTTATAAATATACTAAGATTCTCTTTTCTCTTTCTCTCTTAACCCTTTCATCACTTCATTAATTTTCTTCTCTCTCTTCTCTATTTTTATAACAACTCTGTTCCTCCTGGTAACTTTTCCAAGACCTGGAAATAAGTTTACTTCCCCATCATTAAACTCACAGAGACAGAATAAATGTGTGCACTCAAGTTTTTCAGTTACAAGAAGTAGAAAACAATTCTGGCTAAACATCAGTTCAGTTCAGTTCAGTTGCTCAGTCATGTTTGACTCTTTGCGACCCCATGAGTTGCAGCATGTCAGGCCTCCCTGTCCATCACCATCATAAAGGTATTTAATTTTATCTCCAGAAACTCATCAAATCAAATGGAATCACAGAAAACTAGGATCTGGTTGAAAGAGGCTTATTTACATATGTAAGAAAAGGAACATAAGACAAGCAACATAAAATAACTTTTCTTCAGCACCTAGATACAAGTTTACTTCCTCCTCAGTATTTCAGGACCCACATGCAACTTTAAGGTCTGACTTATAATCAATTAACCATTAGTTCTCTTGTGATCTTTCTTGATATTTTATAGTCTATAGACTAAGTTGTAAAGTTACAAACTCTAAATAACTTCACATAAAGTAGCAGAGGAAAGTAAAAAAAGAGAAATTATATGTATAAAATTATTTTAATAACTTTATATTTATTGATTATTATTTAATAAATTATGAATAAATTGACAGCACATTGATTATATTTATTTTTTTAATATATGTGCATATACATGTATATGCACACATACCTAAATATGTGATCTATATTACCGAAGGAAAAGACACAATACATGTTTCAACATTATTTCTGTAACTAGTCATAAAGTTACAGATGCTTTTGAGATTACTCCACTACTCTTAATGTTCCCCATGATTCCTTCAGAAGTTATATGTCTCTGACTTACATCTTGGTAGGAAGAAGAAGCTCCAGGGGCTTCTACTTGCTTCTAGGGTAATAACCTGTAGAAGAATCATAGCAGTGTAACAAAAGTATGAATTCAAATCAGAATCTCCAGCTGTGAATCTAGAATCTGATACTAGCTTTGTGACCCTGGGAAAGTTACTTAACTGATTTGTTTCCTAGTTGTTTTTAATCTGTAAAATGAAGTTAATGATGGTAAAAGTTTTCTGTGAGATTAAATAAGTAAATTCATGTAAAAATTTATAACAATATCTGACATATCACAAGTACTCGAGTGTTAGTAATTATTAGTGGTGGTGATGGTGGTAGTAGTTCTCCAAGGATTGGGTAGCTAATGGAGTATTAGCTGAGGAGTATTCTGAGTCTTACTGGTCAACAAGGAGGTGAACTTAAGTTGAAATTTTTTTATCCCTCTTTTCCTATAAGTTCCCATTCTGACAACTGGACTACAATGGTAATATGAGGGACCTTCCTCATGTTATAGCCTCCCTTACAATTCAAGGGGCTATGGATGTGAGAACTGGACTATAAAGAAAGCTGAGGGCCGAAGAATTGATGCTTTTGAACTGTGGTGTTGGAGAAGACTTTTGAGAGTCCCTTGGATTTCAAGGAGATCCAGCTAGTCCACCCTAAAGGAGATCAGTCCTGAGTGTTCATTGGAAGGACTGATGTTGAAGCTTGAGAATCCATTATTTTGGCCACGTGATGTTCTTTTCCTATAAGTTCCCATTCTGACAACTGGACTACAATGGTAATATGAGGGACCTTCCTCATGTTATAGCCTCCCTTACAATTCAAGGGGCTATGGATGTGAGAACTGGACTATAAAGAAAGCTGAGGGCCGAAGAATTGATGCTTTTGAACTGTGGTGTTGGAGAAGACTTTTGAGAGTCCCTTGGATTTCAAGGAGATCCAGCTAGTCCACCCTAAAGGAGATCAGTCCTGAGTGTTCATTGGAAGGACTGATGTTGAAGCTTGAGACTCCATTATTTTGGCCACGTGATGTGAAGAGCTGACTCATTTGAAAAGACCCTGATGCTGGGAAGGACTGAAGGTGGGAGGAGAAGGGATGACAAGGATGAGATGGTTGGATGGCATCTCTGACACGAGTTTGGGTAAAATCTGGAAGTTGGTGATGGACAGGGAGGCTTGGCCTCCTGCAGTCCATGGGGTTGCAGAGTCAGACACGACTGAGTAACTGAAATGAACTGATAAGCTGTGTTAGATATGAGCTGTCTTAGATCTGAAAACTGGAAGAGGAGTCATGACTCTCAATAGTGTTTTATATCAGGTTGTATCTTAGTGAACTATCTATTCTGTTCTTAAGTGATTGCCAGTTCATGTCCTTCAAAAGGAAAAGCATTTTTTTTCATTTGCAAATAAATTTACTTCTCAGGTGTTTGATTGCAAAGGAAGGTCACAGACATATACTTCATATCACCTTGTTTGTTTTGAATGTGACCTCTATTCAGTCTTCCCTGCTAATTTAACTCAGCTGCTCCATCAGGACACAAATTTGACTTCTGAGAGAACATGAGTGAAATATAGAAAGATCATAATCACTGTTTTGTTTGTGATCTCTTACTGTTTTTTTCAGAACTGTGGCAGTTTGTAGTTGACTATGACAAGACTGACTAGTCTGCTAAGAAAATGTAAACTGGATCTCACCTTCACTGCCTTTGGAGGCTATAAATCCTGAGTACCAAGAAAGACTCATTGTTTAGAATATTATTTCTCTGCTTAAACTGTACTGTGGGCTGTTCATTAACCAATGGTTGTAAACTTTGGGGAATATGTAGTTAATAATACCTACTGTGAAACTGGTTTTTTGTTCTGTAACCAAGCATACTGCTGCCTTTTAAAACTATGAGATATAGCAAAATGACCCCAACTCTCACCTCCCCACCATCACCCACCCATACCCATAACTAAGGCCTTAAAGTCACCAGCTGATAACCCCTGATATGAACACAGAACTTTGAAATGTCAAGAACAAGGAGACAGGAGCAACTGGGTACAACAGATATGAAGTATTAAAGGAAAGAGGAAGAAGTTGATTTGAGGTAGCAGATGTTTGCTTCACCAGCACCTGGAACTGCCAGAACAGAATGTGCAGGGCAACTGTAGAACAATCCCATTCCAGGGAGACCTTGCTGAATCTGAGTCTATTTCTTTAGGAACTTTGCCAAGACTGTCGTAACCATGAGACTAACGAATATTTACCAGAGGGTAGACACTATCACTACAGTGCTAATGATGTTTTCCAAGTGCCAGTGGGTTATATTTGAATTCCATATCTTAGGTCAAGCAAATATCCCTAATGTGTAAAAGATTGTCAAATGTTTCCCATAGCCTTTAATAAGACTGTTTTTGTTGCTTTAGTTGCTCCGTTGTGTCTGACTCTTTTTTGACCCCATGGACTATTACTCCCCAGGTTCCTGTGTCCATGAGATTTTCCAAGCAAAAATACTGGAGTGGGTTGCCATTTTCTTCTCCAGGGGATCTTTCCCAACCCAGGGATTTAACCTGCGTCTCTGTGTCTCCTATATGGACAGGCAGATTCTTTACCACTGAGCCATCTGGGAAGCCAGGTTTATAGGGACTCTATGTAATCAGACATTCTTATATGATGTAGTTCTTCAATACTTGAATACTGCTGTCAAGTCTTTTGAAGTCATCTCTTGAGTTGACTTATCTTTTTTCCCCTGCCAACCAAATCATTTGTGAATGACACTTTAAAATCACTCCACACTATTTAGCAGTACAGACCAAAACCCTGCTAATGTTTTACCTAAATAATCACACTTCTAGGAGTTTATCCTAGGGAAATAATTATATGAAACTATAAGACTTAAGACATTTTTTGTGGAAAAATAGTAATTTATAAAAGTTGAAAAGCTATTCTGAATTAAATATCCTTAATAAATTAACTAAGTAAGTTTTGAAATGTTCATATTATGGTATGTTGAAATGCTGTTAAAATACTGCATAAGTGTATCTACTGATAGGGGATAATGTTTATTTTATAAGGTTGTTTCCATTTTCTCTTTCTACCTAACAAATCTCCCCAAAACTTATTGACTTAAAAGCAATTTATTTCTCCTGATACTGTGGTTAACAATCTGGGTGGTTCTGTTTGTCTTCTCTGAGATTACATATACAGGGGTAGCTTATTTGATGACTTAACTTGTGGTGGAGAGGCTATGATGGCCTCTCTCACTTCAATGATAGTTCCTGTTATTGATTGTGGTGCCTCAGTTCTTTGAGGCTCCTAAACTTCTACAATGTCACTTCTGTCACATTTTATCTGTTAAAGCAGGTCACAAGCCCAGACCAGATCCATGACATGAGGAAATAGACTCTACCTCTTGATGGATAGAGCTACAGATAATTTGTGGCCATGTTCATGATCTACCACAAATATCGAGTAAAAGAGAAAATAGCTTGGCTCATATTTTCTAATGTTATTGATACATACACACAGATAAAATTTTTTAAAGATACATGTGCAAATGTTAAAAGTGATGTTTTGTGAGTGATAAGATTGATTATTTTTTGTGAAGTTTTTAATGAGTGGTATCATTTATGACTAATTTTTTTTTTACAATGAATCAATTTATAATGAAAATAAGAGAGATGACATCTCAAAATACTAATTTTGTGTTTTCTGTGTATGTCCCTACTCCTTGGCTTTCTCTAAGGTATTTTTAGGGTCATTTTTCTTTCTTCAACTAGAAAAATGTCACAGAAGATATTTTTATTAGATTCTTTACAGAGACTAATATGCAATTGCTTATGGCCTTCCTTTTATTAGACTCTTGGATTTACATAGGTTACTGGACTTATCTTGTTCTTTGTCTCACATTCAGGATTCCAGTGATCACCGCCTCCTTTTTTAAGTGTTCAAAAATTGTCCCCCAAGATCTCTGTAAATAGCTATGTCTGTAACAGTTCTTATTAGAATTGCTGGGGATCATGTTAACTTTATCAGGTAACACTGAGCAAAATTATAATATAAGTAGGAAGACCAAAACTGACTTACATGAAATAATCACTACTATTTGAGGGTTTATCTTGGTATATATGCTACCCCTTCCTGGAATGTCTTCCTTCCAATTCACTTCTTTATATGTCTTTTAAATTTATCAGGTAACACTGAGCAAAATTATAAGTAGGAAGACCAAAACTGACTTACATGAAATAATCACTACTATTTGAGGGTTTATCTTGGTATATAAGCTACCCCTTCCTGGAATGTCTTCCTTCCCATTCACTTCTTTATATGTCCTCCCCTTCTGAATTCACATCTTTAAAATGCCCTCCATTTCTTAGATCAGGCTTAATCCAGTTCTTCTTGAAAGCTTTCTTTCAAGACTAGACCATACTGATGTTACTAGACTATATTGGTGTTACTAGACTACACTGATCTCTCATTGTCCTAAATTTTTATTGCTTTAGTGTCTTTATATGTCAACGTGGTATTTGCTATATTTTGCAATGCTCTCAAAAAGTAGGGACAAATGTCTTCTATAATATCTATGCAACAATTTTATATATAGTTCTAGGTACCCATCAATAATTTAGCAAATTCCAGTTCACCTGACTGTTAAGAGTTACTATTTTTGCTTAGACATTTCCTTTTCATGAAAGTGCTTATCATCTTCTGAGCTCGGGAATATTCCTCCTTTGTCACTGTTCTACACTGTCCTCTTAGCCCTCCTTGCTCTGTGTGTGTCCTGGATTTATAATTAGACTTCCTAGAATATTGCCTTAATTTTTCTTTTGTAAATATATTTCTTTTTTGTGTTGATAATTTTATGAGAGTGGAGATGACAATAATGCAACATGGTTTGTTTGAAAACTTTAAATTTAATACTCAAGAATTTGAGGATTCAGTTTGCTTCATATTTATTCTCAGCATTCAGGAACTTACTGTAAGGGATACCAGTGTGTGTTGTTAAGTGCATAATGCCAATACTCTAAGGAAGAGCATTATTTAAATGGAAGAAATAGACTATTCTTGAGGCACCACTTAATGCCTACATGTACTTCTTGACTGGTCATGTTCCCTTTCTCAAATACGTAATGTATCTGTGTGTGAATGTTTTTATACCATTTGTGTGCATTATTATTTTTCTTCCTTTCTTCTCCCCGCCCCCCACCCCTGCCCCGACTCTCCTCTTAGGTGTATGTTGTTCAGTATGTGGCTGATAGTTACAGTGGCTACTGACTACTTGAAATGTGCTCTAAGTATAAAATACACAGAAATTCAGTAATTTTAGTAAAAAAATTTAAAAATTTACAATTTTTCTATTGATTGCCTAAGATATAATATTTTTAGAAATCAGTCTATATAAAATAAAATATGGCATTGAAGTTTATTTTGCTTCTTTAAATTCACTTTTTAAATATAGCTGTTAGAAAGCTTAAATTAAGCATGAGCCTCAAGTTTATGACTCAAATGAAATTTTTATCAAACAATGCGTTCTAAATCAGCTGAAGGATTGGATGTCTTTCCCCTTCCTTCCTTTTCACTTCATTCCTTCTTTCCTTCATCCATTCCTGCTTTCCTTCCTTTTTTCTTCAATGTGAAGGGTAAAGCCCTGTGGTACAACAAATTTTTAGTGGTCAAAGTGGTCACAATTTTGGGAGAAAGATTGTCTGAAATAACTTTATGGGCATTAAAATTTAACTGGCAATGAAGAGAGGAAATTCTATTTGGACTTTACATCTCCTACTTTAAGCTTGGTCAAAAAATAGGAACTAAATTATGTTACTCAGGATCTATGAAATCTATCAGAATTCCCTTCTATTTGGAAATTGTTGCTTGGGAAACATGTAAATCTGAGCACAAAAACTCCCAGCAGATATTATCCACTACAATTTCAAAATTATAGGTAAAATTTCAAGAACTAATTTAAGGGCAGCTATTATGACAGATTACTTACTAGATTAAAAATGTTTTATCAAGTACTACCTGCTGTTTGGGAGGTACACAGTCCTTTTAGTTTAATCAGTGATGCAAATAAATTTGCTTCTGTGAACTCTGGTTATGTCCTTTAGTGCCAAATTAAAAAAAAAAAAAATCCCTCAATAAAAGGGAGACATAAATGGGAATTAGAAAATTTTATCTTTTGGCAAAATTTGATAATCTACTGAATTTCTTTCAAAAATTGACATCTGTCAGATTTAAAAAATGAATACCAAAAATTCAGAATTGTTTTCTTTTTCTCTGTGAAGAAGAGTTAATGCATTAGTAACTAATTTTATGGCTGCTAGGATAATGTTCAGAGAAAACAAGAAAGGTTGAATTTGAATGATCTCTGTTCAGCCTTCACTGATAATTGATTCACAACATATAATTTTCTCCAGTGTGTATACAAAAGGCCAAACCTGGGAAGAATAGAATCAGTTCCCTAAAGGAATGGCAAATGGAAACTTTTCCATTTAAATAACAAAAAAGACAGTTATATTTTTCCAACTTTTTTAAACAAATTAGTTCAGTTTAAATATGAATAAACACACCTTTTCTAATAATATTTAAATTACTTTCTCTAATGACATTCCCCTATTTATAGTATAAGAAGTTTTTAGAAACAAAAAACATAAATACTATTTTGAGAATTTAATTTTGTCTGTTAACTTTCTTTGTTAGAACAGATTTTTAATGACTTGTAAAAAAGATAAACTTCAAAGTGTCCCTTTGGGACTTTGTTGTAGACAAGCTCTAGACTAAGGTTTGTTAAATCTTGTCTATCTTCATAGCTGATGGAATTAGACATTTTAAATAACAGATACTAGAAAACAAAAAACAAGAAAAAAAAAAAAGGTGCCTTATTTGCTGGGTCAGTAAAGAAGGCATTAATGTTCCCATCCTTTTCCTCTATCACGGGTTCTGAGATGACATTCTCTCACTTGTCAGTGTTTTCTCTTTTAGGTGGCATTAGGTGTCTGCTGATGGATGCAAGTGTTAACGGCTCCCCTTGGTCCATTGCTCTGCTTTCTGTGCCACTGGGACTAAGGTGGAAGTTTTATTTCTCAGGAAATCTCTTCCTCACAGGGTGTTGGAAATAAGTTGCACCATAGTCCTTGCCTGTGACCCCTCATTTTTGTCACTGATTCCATAGAAGGATATAAATTAGTATTATTAGGGTAAACTGAAGTAATGAATTAAGCCCCAAATATCAGTGGTTTAATAAAACAAAGATTTTTTTTCTTGTTTATATTTCACGTTCGGTGAAGTTCAGTGTGATGGTGTATGGGTTTCTGCTCCATACAGTTGCTCAGGAATTCATGCTGGCTGAGCTACCAAACTGTGGTTGTTTTTGTTCAATTGTTCAGTCCCTAAGTTGTGTCCAACTCTTTGCTACCCCATAAATTGCAACACATCAGGCTTCCTTGTCCTTTACTATCTCCTGGAGTTTGCTCAAACTCATGTTCATTGAGTTGGTGATGCTGTCTATTTATCTCATCCTTTGTCATCCCCTTTTCCTCCTGCCCTTAGTATTTCCAAGCATCGGGGTCTTTTCCAATAAGTAGGCTCTTCGCATCAGGTGGTCAAAGTCTTGGAGCTTCAGCTTCCACATCAGTCTTTCCAGTGAATATTCAGGGTTGATTTCCTTTAGGATTGACTAGTTTGATCTCCTTGCAGTCCAAGGGACTCTCAAGGGACAATATTAAATGCTCCAACATTCGAATTATAGGAGTCCCAGAAGAAGAAGACAAAAAGAAAGACCATGAGAAAATACTTGAGGAGATAATAGTTGAAAACGTCCCTAAAATGGGGAAGGAAATAATCACCCAAGTCCAAGAAACCCAGAGAGTTCCAAACAGTATAAACCCAAGGTGAAACACCCCAAGACACATATTAATCAAATTAATAAAGATCAAACATAAAGAACAAATATTAAAAGCAGCAAGGGAAAAACAACAAATAACACACAAGGGGATTCCCATAAGGATAACTGCAGATCTTTCAATAGAAACTCTTCAGGCCAGGAGGGAATGGCAAGACATACTTAAAGTGATGAAAGAAAATAATCTACAGCCCAGATTACTGTACCCAGCAAGGATCTCATTCAAATATGAAGGAGAAATCAAAAGCTTTACAGACAAGCAAAAGCTGAGAGAATTCAGCACCACCAAACAAGCTCTCCAACAATTGCTAAAGGTTGGAGAAGGAAATGGCAACCCACTCCAGTGTTATTGCCTGGAGAGTCCCAGGGATGAAGGAGCCTGGTGGGCTGCCATCTATGGGCCACACAGAGTCGGTCACAAGGGGATTCCCATAAGGATAACTGCAGATCTTTCAATAGAAACTCTTCAGGCCAGGAGGGAATGGCAAGACATACATAAAGGGATGAAAGAAAATAATCTACAGCCCAGATTACTGTACCCAGCAAGGATCTCATTCAAATATGAAGGAAAAATCAAAAAGCTTTACAGACAAGCAAAACCTTAGAGAATTCAGCACCAGCAAACCAGCTCTCCAACAAATGCTAAAGGATCTTCTCTAGACAGGAAACACAAAAATGGCAAATAAACCTGAACCCAAAACAATAAAGTAAATGGCAACAGGATCAGACTTATCAGTAATTACCTTAAACGTAAATGGGTTGAATGCCCCAACCAAAAGGCAAACACTGGCTGAATGGATACAAAAACAAGACCCCGATATATGCTGCCTACAAGAGACCCACCTCAAAACAAGGGACACATACAGACGGAAAGTGAAGGGCTAGATAAAGATAGTCCACGCAAACAGAGACCAAAAGAAAGCAGGAGGAGCAATACTCCTATCAGATAAAATAGACTTTAAAACAAAGGCCATGAAAAGAGACAAAGAAGGCCACTACATAATGATCAAAGGATCAATCCAAGAAGAAGATATAATAATTATATATGCACCCAAAATAGGAGCACCGCAATATGTAAGACAAATGCTAACAAGTATGAAAGAGGAAATTAACAGTAACACAATAATAGTGGGAAACTTTAATACCCCACACACAACTATGGACAGATCAACTAAACAGAAAATTAACAAAGAAATGCAGACTTTAAATGATACAATAGACCAGTTAGACCTAATTGATATCTATAGAACATTTCACCCCAAAACAATGAATTTCACCTTTTTCTCAAGTGCGCACAGAACCCTCTCCAGGATAGATCACATCCTGGGCCATAAACCTAACCTTGATAAATTCAAAAAATTGAAATCATTCCAAGCATCTTTTCTGACCATAAAGCATTAAGATTAAATCTCAATTACAGGAGAAAAACTATTAAAAATCCAACATATGTAGGTTGAACAACAAGCTGCTGAATAACCAACAAATCAAAGAAATCAAAAAAGAAATCAAAATATGCATAGAAACGAACGATAATGAAAACACAACAACCCAAAACCTGTGGGACACTATAAAAGCAGTGCTAAGAGGAAAGTTCATAGCAATACAGGCATACCTCAAGAAACAAGAAAAAAGCCAAATAAATAACTTAACTCTACACCTAAAGCAACTAGAAAAGGAAGAAATGGAGAACCCCAGAGCTAGTAGAAGGAAAGAAAGCATAAAAATTAGGGCAGAAATAAATGCAAAAGAAACAAAAGAGACCATAGCAAAAATCAACAAAGCCAAAAGCTGGTTCTTTGAAAGGATAAATAAAATTGACAAACCATTAGCCAGACTCATCAAGAAACAAAGGGAGAAAAATCAAATCAATAAAATTAGAAATGAAAAGGGAGAGATCACAACAGACAGCACAGAAATACAAAGGGTCATAAGAGACTACTATTAGCAATTATATGCCAATAAAATGGACAATGCGGAAGAAATGGACAAATTCTTAGAAAAGTACAACCTTCCAAAACTGAATAAGGAAGAAATAGAAAATCTTAACAGACCCATCACAAGCACAGAAATTGAAACTGTAATCAGAACCTTTCAGCAAACAAAAGACCATTGGATGAGATGGTTGGATGGCCTCATTGACTCAATGGACATGGGTTTGAGCAAGCTCCAGGAGTTGGTGATGGACAGGGAAGCTTGCTGTGCTGCAGTCCATGGGGTCTCAAAGAGTCAGACATGACTGAGGGATTGAACTGAACTAAACTGATCTGTATATCTGAGGATGTTTATATTTCTCCCAGCAATCCTGTTTCTAGGTTGTGCTTCATCCAGCCTACCATTTTGCATGATGTAACGTACATGTAAGTTAAATAAGCAGGGTGACAATATACAGTCTTGTCATATTCCTTCCCCAATTTTGAACCAGTTTGTCTTACCATGTCTGGTTCTAACTGTTGCTTCTGTCCTGCATGTAAGTTTCTCAGCAGGCAGGTAGGTTGGTGTGGTATTCTCAATTCTTTAAGAATTTTCCATTGTTTGTTGGTGGCTCACATGGTAAAGAATCTGCCATCAATGTGGAAGACCTGGGTTCAATCCCTGCATCAAGAAGATCCCCTGGAGAATGAACTGGCAGCTTGTAAGTTAAATAAGCAGGGTGACAATATACAGTCTTGTCATATTCCTTCCCCAATTTTGAAC
Organism: Aepyceros melampus; assembly: GCA_006408695.1. Taxonomy (NCBI): domain Eukaryota; kingdom Metazoa; phylum Chordata; class Mammalia; order Artiodactyla; family Bovidae; genus Aepyceros; species Aepyceros melampus. The sequence goes on along the minus strand of SJXQ01008375.1, from coordinate 28,709 downwards.
CAGTTTGTCTTACCATGTCTGGTTCTAACTGTTGCTTCTGTCCTGCATGTAAGTTTCTCAGCAGGCAGGTAGGTTGGTGTGGTATTCTCAATTCTTTAAGAATTCTCCATTGTTTGTTGGTGGCTCACATGGTAAAGAATCTGCCATCAATGTGGAAGACCTGGGTTCAATCCCTGCATCAAGAAGATCCCCTGGAGAATGAACTGGCAGCCCACTCCAGTATTCTTGCCTGGAGAGTTCCATAGACAAGGAGCCTGGTGGGGTATATTCCGAGGGGTCGTAGAGTTGGACATGACTGAGAGCCTAACACACACACAGAGTCAAAGGCTTTAATGTAGTCAATGAAGCAGAGGTAGATTTTTTTTTTTTGAATTCTCTTGCCTTTTGGTTTCATGTTATTACAGCAAGGAAAAAGAAAACTGGAGGATTGTGCATTAACTTTTAAAAGCTTTAACTTAGAAGTGACACACATCTTTCTGCTCATACTCACTGGTCAGAATTAGTCATATCCTAAGGAGCTGTTAGGGGATTGTGACACGAGAAACATGTGGATATTTGGTGAATAATAAATGTATCTGACATAATATTCCTTTTTGGTCATTAATATTTTCATCTTTGTTCCTTTTAAACATAGACTATCTCCTTAAAAAAGACAAAGTTCCATCCAATTTTGAGCACTAAGCTCAAAGCTCAAGTTCCATCCAATTTTGACCATTAAGCACACAGCTCAAGTTCCATCCAACTTTAAGCATTAAGCTCAAAAATTGGAATGATACAATCTCTATGTCAGGTTTGAATGTGTTCTTCTTAGTGTAGAGTCCTGTGAACTAAAAGATGAATTATCTCCCTCTTAGAAACCTGATCTGAAGTAGTAGAATATGTACAGGATTACTACAATGAGCCCTTTCATTTAGAAATAGGAAAAATGAAGGCATGGCAGTCACTGGTCTTTAGCAATTTTGAAATCCCAAAGGCAGACACTGGGGAAGTGGAGAGGGGCAGAGGAATGTTCCCTGGATAGACTTGGTTTTCCTGAAAGAGTTTCTTTGTCCATGTTCTCGCTGGCCCTGAGTGTGCCCCTTATGATGTTCTTTATCTTCTACAGTCACTTCTGAAACAGGAATTGGATAATATTCTTTTTGGAGGACATATAGCTTTTGAAGGGGAGAGTGCCTCTCTGGTGGTTCAGATGGTAGGGAGTCTGCCTGCAAAGTGGAAGAGCCAGGTTCGATCCCTGGGTTGGGAAGATCCCTTGGAGAAGGGAATGGCAACCCATTCCAGTATTCCTGCCTGGAGTATTCCATGGACAGGGGAACCTGCTGGGCTACAATTCATGGGATTGTGAAGAATCGGGCATGACTGAGCAACTGACACTTTCACTTTCATAGCTTTTGAAGTCTAATTCCTAGTTCTTGAAGTTTGGGAGCCTGGATCATTTTATACCTCACAAACTTGGAGTTTTCCCTGATAGTCAATTTTCTTAAGAACTTAATAGGCTTTCATTTGATCAGGCCAGTTATATAATCTAGTAACTAAACCAACAGTTGTATTTGAGACAGTTCTTAGATCTCTCATATCTCTTTGTGTTTCTTCTCTCACATAATTATCTCAAACTTTCTCTTTCTTACTTAATGACGGATACACTGAATCTAACTTTAGAATAATAGGTAGGTATGTGTGTGTATGTGCTCAGTCGCTAAGTCGTGTCTAACTCTATGTGACCCCTTGGACTGTAGCCCACTGGACTCCTCTGTCCATGGTATTTTCCAGGCAAGAATACTGGAGTGGGGTGCCATTTCCTCCTCCAGGGGATCTTCCCAACTCAGGGACTGAACCTGTGTCTCCTGCATTGGCAGGCAATCCTTTATGCTGAGCCACCAGGGAGAAAGCATATAATAGTTGTTCAGTTGCTAAGTTTTGTTCGACCACTAAGCCAGTGACATATGTTAGGTTTTTGCTGCGGCAGCACCCTACTCCTACTCCTGGCATGAATTCTGTACTCATTAGATAGGCTAGACTTTGCTCTGAAATATAATTGGCTTAACATAACACTGGTCTATTTCTTGCTCGTATTAAACGTCCAATGAAATAAAAGGCTCTATACAATGTCGTTTCTAACAGACTCAGTCTGAACAAGGCTCCTTCATTTTATAATGTTACTATTTCAGCATATAACCTGATGCTTTGTTCAGAACAGGAAGAGGAAGCTATCTATTGGCTCTTAAATGTAAGAGAGGTAGGAGATAAGAAGCAGAGTGGTATTTGCTTAGTAGCAAATATTTCTGCGGAGTAAATTCAGAGAGGCTCTTATTGTATCAATACTGATTTATGATACCAATCATAATTGACCAAGCCATATTTTATTTCTCCTTTTTTCGGAGTATGGCTTTATTGTATCAGTATTAAAAAAAAAAGTTCTTTGTATGTAGTATGGTACTTTTCTTTTTTCCTCTCCTGGCATGAATTCTGTACTCATTAGATAGGCTAGACTTTGCTCTGAAATATAATTGGCTTAACATAACACTGGTCTATTTCTTGCTCGTATTAAACGTCCAATGAAATAAAAGGCTCTATACAATGTCGTTTCTAACAGACTCAGTCTGAACAAGGCTCCTTCATTTTATAATGTTACTATTTCAGCATATAACCTGATGCTTTGTTCAGAACAGGAAGAGGAAGCTATCTATTGGCTCTTAAATGTAAGAGAGGTAGGAGATAAGAAGCAGAGTGGTATTTGCTTAGTAGCAAATATTTCTGCGGAGTAAATTCAGAGAGGCTCTTATTGTATCAATACTGATTTATGATACCAATCATAATTGACCAAGCCATATTTTATTTCTCCTTTTTTTGGAGTATGGCTTTATTGTATCAGTATTAAAAAAAAAGTTCTTTGTATGTAGTATGGTACTTTTCTTTTTTCCTAATCTCTCTGGGATCAAATACTTATAACAACATTTTACAGAATATTTTGTTTTTATCTTGAAGATGGAGGTGGCAGGGAATAGTAGAGGGAAGACTACATCTTTTTCTAAGTATTATCAAAATTCACCCAACTAGGTATTGTCAGGATCTAAAATTTTACCCTACTTGCAAACTAACAAGCTTGTGTTCTACTGCTTCGAAGATGCTGATATAAGACACGATACTCCTGCTTCAAAGACAAAGGACTTTATTACTCATTACTAAAGCAATGGTCAGGGTTTCATGTTCACTTGAATTGGTTCCGTGTCCCCCAAGACCCACGCAGGTAGGCCCAAGTGGATGGCTGCACGTGCAGTCGACTGCATTATAGGAGAGGAACACTAAGTTTGGGACTTGGTGAAGAGTCACTCTTTTATAGTAAAAACAAACAAGCATATTTTTTTGTGTAGAGAGAGGTATTACCTCATTTTTAAAGGCTGCTTGCTCAAACATGATCCTGATGAAACTGGCCATTATAGCCTTTCATTTTTGGCATACTTGGCAAGAATGTGGAGAGATGCTCGAGGTTTCAAAGTGGATGGATGGCTGTTTCCAATAACTGGTAGCAGAATGAAGACTAGAACTAGATCTCTCAGTTCCTAGTTTACTAAATTACACATAGCACTATCACTGAAGACAAAACCTTTTGATGAATTATCTTTATTTTGTTTGATGTATTCTCTATTATCTTCTTTCTCGCATTGGGGTCTTATCTTCCAGTCCCATTGACATACTGAATATTTTCTTCTGATAGATAGATTTGTATTAAGATCATATGTAATGACCCTTAATTATCTCATATACAATAAGACCTAGTTGGAGACCAACAAATTTGTGCCAGTGTGTTCTGAATTACAGGAAGTTTATCTTTTGAAAATATCATTATTTTACTTTTTAATTTGTTTTATACTTTGTTCTCACTAGTCAAGCTTCATGGATTCCTTAATTTGTGCCAATCTATACTTGTGGTTTGGGTTCTACAATAAATTACAAGTCATGGCATCATAATGCTTATATGACCCATGCAAAAGAAAGTGGAAACAAAAATGAAGAAGTGGAATAAAGTGGAATTCTAAGAGTGGAATGAGCAGTACAGAATGCAAGTTCATTAGGTGCCAGAAGAGTTAGAGATTTCTGGCTAAATGTGGTCAGGAAGGATTCATGGATGAAATGGAGAAAGAAAGGTAGTTCTTAGAACAGAGAGAAAAGAGTGATTTCTATTACTTTTTATATTCTCTCTGATTTTTAGAGTAAGCTTTAAAAGAGCCTCTTTAATAGCAACCATATAGGCATTTTCCTTATCAATTTTATTTACTGCTCAATCTTCAGTTCTTTGAAAAATGCCTTGTTCATGTTAGAAACTCATAAAAACACTTAATGAGTGAGGGACAATGGTTGAGGAAGTGCATGGTTTGTATTATGTGACTTCAACGTTCATCTTTTATACAGCTCACACATTCATATAATACACAGTCCACCTGTATATAGATGGTTTCTCAATGAATTGTATCTCTCATACGGTTCTGATGAAATGTAATTTCAAGATCAGTTCAGTTCAATTGCTCAGTTGTGTCTGACTCTTTGTGACCCAATGGACTGCAGCACACCAAGCTTCCCTGTCCATCACCAACTCCTGAGCTTGTTCAAACTCATGTCCATTGAGTTGGTGATGTCATCCAACCATCTCATCCTCTGTCATCCCTTCCTCCCGCCTTCAATCTTTCCCAGCATCACGGTCTTTTCCAATGAGTTAGTTCTTCGCATCAGGTGGCCAAAGTATTGGAGTTTCAGCTTCAGCGTCAGTCCTTCCAATGAATATTCAGGATTGATTTCCTTTAGGATTGACTGGTTTGATCAGTTTCAAGATACCAACTGTAATATAGTCTGATCCTGGCCCTAGGATAAGGGAGCTGATTTCAGTGCTGAAGTACAAGATTTTTTAACCATTTCCAAATCTCCCTCAGTTGTATCCAAATCTTTCTTACTCTGTGAAATGCAGGGCCTCTTAGGGCAGCAGTAACTTGGCTCATGTATACTCACATTTTAATTATTTTTTTATTCACCTAACTTTCCTCTGTATACTCTTCTTTGCATCTCACTTCTTCCTCCACTTACTCCTAATTGCAAGCTCAGGCTTGTGGAAGCCACAGCTGCTGGTAGAGAGTGGTGGAGCAAATCTACTGTGCAGTGGCAGTGGAGACAGCCTTCTTTTGTCTTGTTTCCAGGACATTCTGAGCCCTGCTGGCAGAGCTTTAAGGACCAGGGGCAGTTTTAACACCCATGTGAACTCATACTAGGCCTGTGGGAAGTGGACAAGCCTGGAGCAGACTGTGGCAGCTCGATGGAATGCCTAGCATTCTTGTCACCTGTCACTAATTCCTGACAATCTCTTGGGTCTGCAGAGATTCTTGTCATCATGTTCTTTGGACCTTGGAAGGTAGTATTGCCCTATTATTATTATAATTATGTAATAATAATATTTTTATATATTCCATATAGTGTTGAAACATAATAATGTTTTTTATTATTTGGGAATGAAACCAGTTGGGAACCATGTAGACTCAACTTTCCAACATTTAACTTTCAAATGCATATACAGAAAAATAGGAGATTACCTATATTTTGTTCTTGGACTATGAATTTTATGTCTACTACTAATGATAACTTTGTGATTTTCTAGTGAAAACTTTAAATTCAGTGAAGATAATAATACAAAGCGTTATAGATTGTAGAAACCTTGAAACCTTTTCTCAGGTAATGCGTGTCACATTTTCACATTTTCTTTACAAAATTTTAATTTTGTTCATGCCTTATGGATCTGGTGAATATAATGATAATTAATATACTTTTACCTTCCTTGGAAGGAAACTATTAAATTATGTAACTTATATACTCACTTCTTACTCTAAGAGACTCATTCTGTAGAAACATCATTCTGTTAAAAATCTTGCTATTGCAATGATGTAGATTTCTGAAGGGAAACTAAAATAGCAGCCTGAAAGGAATGCCAGATGGTCCAGCATTGCACAGGGAGAGCTGTGAAGCCAGGTGTAATGCCAGCTGATGCTTCCTAGGATCACAGTGGGGTAGGAGCGAATGAAGCGTTGACCTCAGTCTGAATCTTTTATGTCTAGGCTAATTCAGGGACTCACAAGATTTGCAGGGCTCTCCACAAGTTGGGAAAATGGGAATCTGACTACAATTTAGTTTCCTGATTAGACTTACTCTGGCCCCAGGTTACCTGGAAGCCAGAGAACCTGTAGTTGGAGATATTGACTTCCTAGAATGTTATGATTTAAAAGTGATCAGTAAGTATCAAATTTTCCACTTCCATCTGTCCCCTAAAACCCTATAACCATGGCAAAACTTGACTCTTGAGGGAATCCCAAGTACTATGATCTAAATGTTAGTTTTCTCCCAAATCCATATATAGAAATCCTAACCTCCTAAGGTGGTGATGTTAGGAGGTGGAGCCTTTGGGAATAGCTTGAATCACTAAATGAAATAAGCACCTTATAAAAGAGTCTCCAGAGAAATCCTTTTCCCACCTACAATGTGAGGACACAGCAAGGAATTCCCACTTAAGCTAGAAGAGGTCATTCACCAGAAAGTGACAATTCTGGCACTTTGATCTTGGACTCCGAGTCTCCAGAACTGTGAGGAATAAATATTTGTTGTTTATAGGCCACCTAGATCCTGATATTTTGTTATAACAGTCTGAATGAACTAAGAAACTAGGAAAATTAAAAATCTGAACCTAAGTATTTGTTAACAGTGTTAAGGGATTAGAAATCATAAAAATATCCAGGGAATGTAGTAAAATAGCACTAATCATTCATTCATTCATTCATTCATCCAGTGATTATTCACTGGTCCTGGATGTATCAGATATTCTGCTGGGCCCTGGAACAGACAAGCAGATTAAAGACATAGTCCTGATCCTCAAGGATATTGTGGTTGAGGTAAACAATGGTATTGAGATTTTTATGTACAAAATAATGGCTAATTATGTAGTGCTGGGGACTTCCCAGTTCTTGACTTTTTCCAGGGAGTTTACATATCTGCTCAAGAATACTTTGTTAGCCAGTGCACAATGTTAGCACAGTTATTAATGTACAAGTGCAGTCAGTGAAATTTGATCAATAATTTTAAAATTCCTAGTGTGTTTTTATTGGAGAAAAGTAGGATTTGACAAGAATTCTTTTAGTTCACACACCATTCCCAATTCCTGGCTGTTCATCAACACCATTTACTTTAATGTAAGATCAAGTTTCTCAGTTTAGTAGGGGCAGTGGTGAGAATGGTTGGTGATAGGGTAGGCATTTTTCTCATTTCCCCTGACCAACAAGAAAATTATTATTGTTATGGACAAAATGTTTGCCAAATAATTTTCACAAGATTTATCTCTAAAAGGCAGAATTATATTTACATCACTGGTGGACTGTTGACAAGGTACTGATGATCGCTGAAGACTGAGAAGGGAAAAGTTTCATTTTTTTTAAAGAGTTCACAATTCCTTTGGTGCAATGGATCTAAATGGAGGAAGATGTAGAGCACAAAATGCATACAATGAACAGTTTTTGTTGATTGTAAAAATAATAAATGGTTAATGAAAACAAAACAGAGTTTATTGATTAATATTTATTCAATAAGCACTATAGGAAAGGCACTAAAGGAAAAGCTCTGTAGGTGATACAGAAATGACCATGACCATTGGTCCCTGCTTTCTAGAATGTTGCAGTCACTGACTGTAGGAGTATGACAAATATATATATATCACTATAGTACACACCATAATAGGTTAAGGATTTATGACAAAGAAAGAAATAAAAGGCTAAAAGTTTCAGGAAAAGAGAGAACATTTTGTTGTGTATGTAATTAGGGCTTAGAGCACGGATAAGATTAGTGACCTGGAATTTCTGTTGTGTCTGAGGATGGATGACATTTAATTGACAGATGGGCAGGGGTGCAAAGGTAGGAAAGCACAGTTGAGGAAATGGCCAACAATCCTTTGGGGAGAAATGGCTGATAAAGCTAGAAAGATGGTGAGGGAAAAGCCTATACTTATTTATTATTTATGTCTCCCTCTATTTTTCAATTCAGTTCAGTTCAATTGCTCAGTCGTGTCTGACTCTTTGTAACCCCATGGACTATGGTACGCCAAGCTTCCCTGTCCATCACCATCATTCCGGAGCTTACTCAGACTCATGTCCATCGAGTTGGTGATGCCATACAACCACTCATCCTCTGTCTTCCTCTTTTCCTCCTGCCTTATTTTTACCCTTTTAAAAATTTGAATCTTTCCTCCTATCTAATCCTCTTTTTTTTCCCCTTGTACTTAACAGTGAAAAATCTGTCCTTGAAACAATTGCTTTGCTTAATTGTAAGGTTGTTAATGTGTTTTAACCAAGTGTCTGTTATATGTGATTTTTTAAGTCACTGCAATGAAATAGTACTCATAAGTCCCTAGTGGAGCAAGTCTTAGAGGATCAAAAAGAGAAAAGAGAATAAAAGTGAACCTTTAAATATATGAATGTGAAACCAGGTCCATAGCAACCTTTCCCCCTATAGGCATACAGTTTTGATGCATTGCCTTTTAACTTCTAGTGGATTAAAGATAAAATCTCAGAGTTGAAACAGATCAGTAATTAGATTTTTCCCAGTCTCTTACTTTAAGGGCAGAAATAGGCTACTCTCTATCCTGAGTTACTTTATTTTTGGCTCACCTCATGGTTGTTCAGCTTTGAAACATTTCATGTTTAGTTTAAGCATGCCTTTGGGCAAATTTGATTTTTATCAGAGTAATTCCAAGCCATGCTACATCCACAAAGTTGAAGGTATAAAAGCTTGTTTCAGATCTCCTTTAATAGGACAATACTGGTGCTTTTTGTTAATTTTTTAAAAGTAAGCTCTTGAGCTGCATAATTGTTATTGTTCTATCACAGATTAGTTATGTTCAAGTGCTTGCTAAATAGAATTATAAGAAGCCACAAGTAATCTGAATTGTTGAAGATTGGTTGCTACTTTTGTGGTTAATAATAAATTTGTTTTCAAGTCCAGATAATATTTACTTGATATATGAACTTGATTTCTTAATTTTAAAATCACTATGAAAATACTAGAGTAGATTAATTTTCTTTACAATGGAATCTAACAATATTTTTTTTTGCATGAAAAGAAATCAGTATGTCAGCTTCTAAAATCAATCCTCTACCTTAATTGTGTTCTGTTCATTTATATTAATGATTGTAAAATAACATACTAGAAATTGTTTTATTTGTTCTATACATAGCCAAAAGAAGACGATGTGTATCAATATACTCTTAAAGTTTTTCCAAACTCAAAAATGCAATTAAAATTTGTATTCTTTTAATATTACTATATTACTTTAATTACTAAAATGAGCATTTGCTTTTATAATATTGATACATTTATTAAATCTTCATTTAGTCTTTTCTTCAGTTCTTCCTAAGGAGTTGGTGATGGACAGGGAGGCTTGGCGTGCTGCGATTCATGGGGTTGCAAAGAGTTGGACATGACTGAGCGACTGAATTGAACTGGACTGAACTGAGGCTTCTCAAAAGCTGTTTCTCTTTTTGTTATTTTATTTACTAGTCAGGTTAGATTTTTTTAAAACACTATTTAGTTTAAACTTGAAATAACAACTTTGCCTTGTAATGCACAGTTTGCTTTTTTGGATTCAGTGAAGGCATTCTTTAGTTATTGAGATGCTACTTCAACATCATGTTGAAACAGAAAATTTTGCATGAATTCTTCATTGTAATTTTTGAATCTGATAATGTCTTTACAAAAAGTGCCTCTGTCAAAATGACTGTTCCTGATGTAAGTACCATAAAGTGCCCTTAGACTGTCTCCATGGGAGGACTGTACCTATGCCTTGAATTTATATGAAAAACAACTTAATGGCTAATGTACTTGCCTATACCAAGAAAGAGACTCACCAGTCTACTGTATCCATCTTGGATGAGGTCAGTTGGAAGTCTCTAACAAAAAGAGCTGAAAAAATAGCTGTTTTGTCTCTGCAGATGAAATGATCTCTTCTCTTGATAAAAGTAAAATGAAAGTTCCTCTTTAAGACAATGAGTTAATCCAGTGTTCCAATTAATAGTGTTTATAATTGAGTGTTATTATAATTAATAGGACAATTATATGATATTATATTATAGTTAACAGTATAATTGGGAGTATTAATCCAATTAATACTCTTGCCTAAATAGTGGAAGTAGTGTATCATGGTTGGGTTTTTAGATTTACTTTTCTTGCTAGACTTAAAGTTTGTTTCTAAGGATGGAGAAGTGCTCAGGTGTAATGATGTTGCTATCTATGTACTCAAAGCTATAGGCAACCTCTTTTTTTTTTTTTTTTTGTTCCTATGCTGAAACTGGAGTGCTTAAATTAAACATGAATAGAGATGGTTAGAGATCTAGGCAGATACCTACTTCATAGATATGGAATAACATTTTAAGATTATTTTTGTCACAATAATTTTCTTATGCTCTTAATAATCTTGGGCTATTCAATTCCCTGAAGGTTGTCTTAATGATGTACTGTGGAAAGACAGGCATTCCTAGAATTTCAATCATACAATACAACAGGTATTGATGGAAAATTACACAGAAGAAACAGTCTTGTTCTATATAGCTAAGCTCCAGTAGACAAATATTTTATGACTTTTAAGGAATATCAGTCATTAGTATTTACCATTACTAGTATAGGATATAGCTAAATATAGCTGAGTATTTTTGACAGAACACAATGGGAAAAATAAACTGTGAGGTGTATTATTTTCTTCTGATTGATTTAAATTCAGAAGAATGCTCTCTTGTTTGTGTCAGCATCGCACTGAATACAAAGACTGTTCAATGAAAGTGAACAAGACATGCATGTCTAACATTCCTTGCTTGGTTGAGAAAATCATGATACATAGAGTTGAAGAGAACTTTGCCTTTAATTTGTATCCTTTGACTTTGACAGATTTTTTTTTTCCTAATAATTTTGCAGGGCCTGTAGGATAAAGTCACTTAATATTTCCACTTGATATACATGCTTTTAACTATGACAATAATTTATAATTAAAAGAATCTACTGTACAAATGGACTTCCTTGGGGGCTTAGTGGTAAAGAATCTGCCTGCAGTGCAGAGCTGCAGGAGACACAGGTTAGATACCTCAGCTGGGAAGATCCCCTTGAGGAGGGCATCACAACCCACTTCAGTATTTTAGCCTGGAGAATTCTATGGACAGAGGAGTTTGGCAGGGTCAGTCCACAGGATTGTAATGAGTCAGACACTGCTGAAATGACTTAGCCTGCATGCAGTCTCTGTACATATACTGATTCAAGTCTATTGCTGAGTCTTAAGACAAAGATTCCAAAAGCATTTTGTTTAGACTTAAAAATATCAAGTGGACTCTGTGAGTTATCAACTGGTTTAGACATTTCACAAAGTGAGTCTTTGCACTTCTAAATAATGATGGTTTGAAGTTTATTCAACTTAATACATAGAGTAGCCACTTTTCTCCACTTTTCATTTGGAGATTACTTTTTTGTTGTTGTTGTTAAATGGAAAATATTGTAAAGAAGTTCTGCAGTTTTAGAACTTATCAGATTATGAATTATTTAATTTTATATATCACTGTTCACTGAAAAGAACTTAAGTTGAATCTTCTATTTTTTGCCTTTTGGTTGACTATACTTAAGCCTCCCACTCCAGCTTTTAAAGGTTATACTTTATTTTTAATATGTCATAGTGCCCAGTACATGGTACTCTGTGTATTATAAATATTGTTAAATTGATTTAGTGTGAAAGACTCATGTTCTGCTAAAACTTCTGTTATGCTTTTGAGAACAAATACATTTAGAGGGAAAAAATGGGCTCAAATTAGATCATTGTACTTGAACAATTTCAGTAGAATTTTCAATGTCATTCATCCTCTTATTTGAAGTTAATAGTTGAAGGCTGATTTCCTTCATCCAGTATTGGCTATAATATTGGCTATAATATCAGAGTATTATATGCAAAATACTGGTATTCTATGAAAGAAGGAGGCAGTGCATGGTTTTGGACATATAATGTTCTAGGCTACACCAGTGTTTCTGCCACATTAGTGTAGGGACAAGTCCTGACAGTAGTCTGAGAACTTCTGGACAAATCACCAAAGCATATTTTTATTACATTCATTGACTTGGAAATTGCAGCTAAAATGACTTACATGCAATTGGATAATTATCCTGTTGGTATCCTATTTACTAGTCTCTGTGTAGCATTCAGTTCAGTTCAGTCTCTCAGTCGTGTTCAACTCTGCAACCCTATAGACTGCAGCATGCCAGGCTTCCCTGTCCATCACTAAATCTTGGAGCTTGCTCAAACTCATGTCCATCAAGTCGGTGACACCATCCAACCATCTCATCCTCCACTGCCCCCTTCTCCTCCTGCTTTCAATCTTTCCCAGCATTGGGGTCTTTTCTACTCAGTTGGCTCTTCTACTCAGTTGGCTCTTTCTACTCAGTTGGCCAAAGTATTGGAGCTTCAGTTACAGCATCAGTCCTTCTAATGACTATTCAAGGTTGATTTCCTTTAGGATTGACCGGTTTGATCTCTGTGCAGTCCAAGGGACTCTCAAGAGTCTTCTCCAACACCACAGTTCAGAAGCATTAATTCTTCAGTGCTCAGACTTATTTATGGTCCAACTTTCACATCCATACATGATTACTGGAAAAACCATAGCTTTGACTAGAGGGACCTTTGTCTGCAAAGTAATGGACCTTTGTCTGCAAAGTAATGTCTCTGCTTTTTAATATGCTGTCTAGGTTGATCACAAGTTTTCTTCCAAGGAGCAAGCGTCTTTTAATTCCATGGCTCCGTCACCATCTGCAGTGATTTTGGAGACCCCCAAAATAAAGTCTGTCACTATTTCCAGTTTTCCCATGTATTTCCCATGAAGTGATGGGACCAGATGCCATGATCTTAGTTTTCTGAATGCTGAGTTTTAAGCCAGCTTTTTCATTCTCCTCTTTCACTTTCATCAAGCGGCTCTTTAGTTCCTCTTCACTTCCTGACATCTGCATATCTGAGGTTATTGATATTTCTCCCAGCAATCTTGATTCCAGCCTGTGCTTCATCCAGCTCATCATTTCTCATGATGTACTCTGCATGTAAGTTAAATAATCAGGGTGACAATATACAGCCTTGACATATTCCTTTCCTGATTTAGAACCAGTCTGTTGTTACATGTCAGATTCTAACTGTTGCTTCTTAACCTGCATGCAGATTTCTCAGGAGGCAGGTCAGGTGGTCTGGTATTCCCATCTCTTTCAGAATTTTCCACAGTTTGTTGTAATCTAGACAGTTAAAGGCTTTGGCGCAGTCAGTAAAGCAGAAGTAGATGCTTTTCTGGAACTCTCTTCCTTTTTTGATGTGTAGCATAGTTCTCTTAGATGTTACAGCAGTTTTCAAGGTGAAATGAGAGAAGACTAAACAGCAGTACTTTAAAGAAAGATAAGACTCAGTGTCCGAGCACTTAAAATTTTTCAGTGTGATAAACAATGTCTTTGCTTTATCTTATTTGGTAAGGTGCTTAAATTTAGTATGTCTTCCACATCACTGTAAGAAGGGTTTTCATGATATTTTCTTCTCTCTGTCTCTCTCTCTGCCCTTTTTCTTTTCTTTTTTTTTTTCATTTCTTATTTATCTTCTTAATAGTTTAGGAAATTTGACTTAAAAACAATAAATAAATCATTTAGCTTGTTAAAAATATAGAGAAAGGGAGCTTTTTAATTTTAATCTCAATGACTTTAGCTCAATAATTTAAAAAACAACACTGAAATTAGAGGAGAAATTTAAATTGATGAACCCACTTCTTTCCTGAATAGGATGACCCTCCAAATATGGCAATTGTTTGTGAAATGTTTCTTTAGCTTTGAAAATTAACTTTTTGGTCCTTTATTTCCATGCTGTACTTTTTTTTTTTTTTAATGATAATTGCATTTTATTTTTTTTTAATTTTTTTAAAAATAATTTTTATTTTTTAGTTTGTTTTGCTTTACAATACTGTATTTGTTTTGCTATACATCGACATGAATCAGCCACGAGTGTACATGAACTCCCACTCTCAACACCCACCTGCCCCCTCCCGCCCCACACCATCTCTCTGGATTATCCCCGTGCATCAGTCCCAAGCATTCTGCATCCCGCATTGAACCTAGACCGGCGATTCGTTTCACTTAGGATATCATACATGTTACATTGCCACTCTACCAACTCATCCCACCCTCTCCCTCTCCCACAGAGTCCAAAAGGCCGTTCTATACATCTGTGTCTCTTTTGCTGTCTCACATACAGGGTTATCATTACCTTCTTTCTAAATTCCATATATATGTGTAAGTATACTGTATTGGTGTTTTTCTTTCTGGGTTACTTCACTCTGTATAATCGGCTCCAGTTTTATCCACCTCATTAGAACTGATTAAAATGTATTCTTTTTAATGGCTGAGTAATACTCCATTGTGTATATGTACCAGAGCTTTCTTATCCATTTATCTGCTGATTATTTCCATGCTGTACTTTTTTGCAGGAGACTGAATATTGTCATGAACTCAAAAATAGATTTGTAAAGAAAAATTCATCCCAAATAATAGTCAACTTGTTGAAATCTGTCCTATTATTATATTGGGAAGAACAGGATTATATTTGTTTGGTCTTTTACATAAAAACACCATTTCTTTAACTCAAAGAGATTCAGCTTTTGCGTAGAGGTGGATTAATCAAAATGCCCAATGAAAACAGCTTGCTCAGCTGCTGCTAAGCCTTGAGCCGATATAAATGCATTGCAGCCAGATGCAAATGCAGCTCATGCATTGAAAAATTATTAAAATACTTAATGACACAGCTTATAGAAGGTATTCAAGTTTCATTCAGATTCTAGTGTCTGAAAGTCTCTTACGATTTTCCTATTTCCTTTTGTTTCAGGACATTGAAATGAGTCTGACTCAGAGACAAGATATACATATTTATATGTTTTGTGAGAACAACTAACCTTGAAAAAATGCAGAATAACTTGGAGAGGGATGAATTATGCTTACTTTTCAAATTCTTATTTTCTGAACAGTTATTTAACATTCTTGTGAGTGAAGTGCTTTTGAAAGGAGCATTTATTAATGTGCTCAATATATTTATTTATGGCCTGATATATTTTAAAAATAGCATGTGTCCTAGATTTGGAAAATGTTGTTAGGCTTTTTTATTGTCATTTTACTTGCTTTGGAAGACTTATATTCTCAGTAAGTATTTTAATTTTGACTGGAGATAAAGGAGGAAAGATGAAAAAAGGAAACCCACTAAAGTGTTTATAGTGTACAGTTTTTTATTCAGAATTGTCTTTACCAGAGTCTCAAATAGCATTTCTGTAAATCATACATGCAGTGATAATTGATTTTTATAGTGATGAGTTTTATTTTTATAGTGATGTATTTTAGTTATTGCTACATATTGAAGAACTTCTGAATCATTAAAGGAACATTATGATTAGATTAGTTTGGTGTTCAGTATTAAGAAGATTATTATCCTTTCAGGGTGCAATGTGTCATTCACCGAGCTGTCTCGCCTGCTTGGGAAAGCTGGTGAGGGCAGGTTAAACATCCATTATGTTAGCATATATTGGATTGAAAGGAACCTTTATTTCTCTCTGTTGGCTTCATCTGTGGCATAATATTTTAGGAACATGTCTAGATAGTAGCTGAGTCCATCCTGATCATGCCTAGTTTTAGAGGAAACCAGGTCTTTGGCTCAATATGGGCTGTCTTCTGCATTGATCTTTCTATGAGTCTGCCTCTTGCCTCCTTCCTTCCCCTGTACATCCCTCACAAATTTAAAAAGATATTTATAAAATATACTTTTATTTGTGCCACACTTCATCTGCTCATCAGCCTGCCATGTGTTCTTCCTCTGTACCCACCCTCCCACCTCCATTTCAGTCTCTTTTTTGGTTGACATCCACAAGTTTGGGGTAGTTGTCAATGGAGGATAGGAAAGGGTACAAAAAAAAAAAATGGTTAAGATGGCAAAAGAAGAAGAGAAACAACTATAAGAGATAAATTTGAGTTTTTAGAAACTCAGGGCATATAATTTACAGTTTAGTTGGTTTGGAGGCAATATGGAAATACAAATTGCGCTCTGTATCTGTGGGCTCCATGTATGTGGAGTCAGCAAACCACAAACTGAAAATATTTGAAAAAAATCCAGAAATTTTCAAAATGCAAAACTTGAATTTCTTGTGCACAGTGGCAACTATTTACATAGCATTTTACATTGTATTAAATATTATAAGTTGTCTAGAGATTACTTAAACTGCAGGGGAGGATATGTGTAGGTTATATACAAATATTGCATCATTTAATATAAGGAACTTGAGCATCCACGGGTTTTGGTGTCTGTGGGAGTCCTCTCCTGGAACAAATCTCCTTTGAATATCAAGAGACACATATTGTCTTGAGTTTCTCAAGATGGTTTTATCTAGCTAGGAGTATGAGCAGGGCTGATTTCCTCTGTCAGAAATTGCAGATAATGTCGCTGCTTTGGAAACCATGAGTGATGATTCAGTCTAGGAATACATGTATCTCCAATATTATTGGCATTTTAATGTTCACTTATGCATAATTACATCTGATATCTAAGAAAATGTGATAGTCTGAGAAACCATCTTTTAGAATCAGGCTAGGAAAGATCATTTCATTCTTAGGCTCCCATGTGATTGTGCCTCATGGATAGCACAATAGATTCTGAAAAGATATATGAGTTAGACTGCCGAGGTCCAGCCCCAGTGGATCCAGGGTAATTTGAAGCGGGGACGGTGTGGCGAGGAAAAACTTATTTATTTAGAACTATAAAAAGACATTAGGAAAGAATAGTGTAGTGGGAAATTTAGTGGAGAAAAGAGGCTAAATAACTTGGTTTACATGGAAACTAATAAAGTTCCAAGACAAAGAACTTGCACCATCTACATTAGGCCACCGGCAACCACTTGAATAGCAGAGGGTGCCCCGCCTTAGGTTCCCTCTCACGTGGGTCTTAGAAGCCAGGGCAAGTAAGTAGACTTGGAGAGCCTCCATGCCCTAGATGGGAATTCAGCCTGAAAAGGAGAGGGAGGGAGAGGGAGAAAGAGAGAGAGATTTGACATGGGGGGAACCAGTCTTTCCAGTGACTGGCCCCTCCTCTATTGTCCGGAAAGGCCTTTTATACTTTTGATTGTACCTAGAGATCAATGGATAATACAAAATTATGCAGTGTCAACAGCCCTGACTCTTATCGAGACCAGGCTTTCTCTCTGCATACCTAGTTGTATACACAAGTCTTAGGTGATTTACATCATCTTCTGGCCAGAAGGCCAATTAGCATTTTACAGCCTTTTTCTGATAAGGGTAATAGTGTTGTTCTTCCCAAAGTCTGGTGCCACTCTCAGAAAGCACTAAATAAAGTTACATTCTTACATAGCAAGGACAAAATTTATAACAAGGAAAAGGAGTACAGTGATTTATAACGGAGAGAAAATTCATTAACTCAAAAGTCTAGTGTTGCTAACATCAAAACTACTATATTCCTATTTCTGATCCCTATTACATTGATTAATATCCTCCCAGGTGCCTAAAAGATAAAGGATATGGAGGTCTCGTGGCAAACATTAACTCACAATGGAACCCTTCACCAAACTAATTCTTAACTCTAAAAGGCTCTATATATTTAAGATGCTTTAAGCTGCATGCCTCTCATGGTTGGGAGGCTGTAAACAATCACAAGTTGTAAAAGTCGGGGCAGACCGGTCAGGTAAGTTAGAAAGCCATCAAAGGAGTTTAAACTGAAACATTCCTTTTATATGCAGGAGACTGTTAACTGGAGCTCTGAGTTAACTCTTTCTAGAGAAAGGTGGTAATGTCAGAAGAGTATAGTATAGCAGAAAGTAAACAGACAGATTTTGGTTTTGGGGTAGATGCTCAGGCAGATGACCCCTTGAGACCTGACTTGCATTGCCCATCAGGTCTCTCTGCATGACTTTGTCATGGGTGGAATCTCCCGTGCTGGCTCCCAGCATTAGACAAAACAAAACTGTGAGATTGGGGAATTTTTCATACCACTTTTAATGTCCCCATATGGCATTTTAGTTTATTTTCAGACCCTTCCTCTAACATTTTGTTGTTTCAGAGTTTCCTCTTTCACTTTTACTCAATTGGAGCTCTTCCTAAAAAAATAGGCAATTGAAATTTATGTCAACTCTGTTAAACCATGTTTATTGTAAATAAAACACAGATTCAGAAAATTATCCAAATCAAGTATATGGCACAATGAATTATAATAAGGTAAGCATTGTCCAGGTCAAGAAATAGAACCTTTCCAGAGGTGAGAGAGAAGAGGTGACCTGAGAACCCTCTTCTATTTGTACCATTCCTATTATAACCTTCTTCCTCCTGCCATTATCCTAACTTTTATAGTAATAGACTTCCTCGAACTTTTTTAAAATAGTTTTAACACTAAAATATTTATCCTTAGACATTCTAGTTTAGTTTACATTTTAAAAAATTTGACATGCTTTTAAGTCTTTTTAAAATGTCAATTTGACCCCATACGTTTTCCACCCTTTCATTTCCTTACAACTAAAAAATTGGAAAATGTGTTATGTAGAGTTTCCCATATTAAAAATTTCTGGATTTTAGTGATCCTATCCTTTTGGTACAATTCAGTATGTTTCTTTGTCATGGATATTTTTAACACTGCTGCTGTTACTGCTGTTGCTGCTGCTGCTAAGTCACTTCAGTCATGTCCGACTCTTGTGACCCCGTAGATGGCAGCCCACCAGGCTCCGCTGTCCCTGGGATTCTCCAGACAAGAACACTGGAGTGGGTTGCCATTTCCTTCTCCAATGCATGAAAGTGAAAAGTGAAAGTGAAGTTGCTCAGGCGTGTCCAACTCTTTCCGACCCCATGGATTGCAGCTCACCAGGCTCCTCCATCTATGGGAGTTTTCAGGCAAGAGTACTGGAGTAGGGTGCCATTGCCTTCTCTGATTTCTAACACATTGGCTGCTAAATCCAGAGGAAGGATCTGATACAGACTTGATTCCTTTGTCAAGACTATACATAATATTTGTACTAATAGTTATAGGAGGTACTTGTCTAGTGTTATATCTTTTTGTAATTTTTTGGCAGCAATTGATATTTAATGCTTATATCAGTCATTCATTGGTAGTTATGAATAGTATTTTCTATTTTATTATTTCTGTTTTCATTGTTGATTGGAATATTTTTATAAAGAGACACTTCCCCTTATCTCCCATTTGATTACTTAGTTGTTCAATCACTCAGTCGTGTCTGAATCTTTCATACTGTTCATGGGGCTCTAAAGGGTGCTATTCATATAAAAAAAGCTAGATCATATCTGCTACTGTACCTTTATGTATTAGTTTTCAAGATAATGAGTTAGGTCCCTATCATTATCTGAAGGTGATCAATATTTAAAACTTTATTATGAACTCATGAATTTGAACATACAGTTAGATTTCAAGCCATTGCAATTTGTATCACTGTTGAAGTTCACATACTGTATGATTAAATTATTTCATCCTTATGTTTCTATTGGATATAGTCATTATTTTCCATCGAGGATGGCTTCTTCAGTAACTGAGTCTTTTTTTAACTTTTATTCTTTTATTTTAAATTTTTCCCAATTTGATTGAAATATAATTGACATATAGCACTGTGCACAGCATAATGACTTCATTACATATATTGTGAAATGACTACCACAGTAAATTTAGTCACCATCCATCATCTTATACAAATAAAAGAGAAATAGAGATTAAAATTTTTTTGTGTGTGATGAGAACTCTTAGGAGCTACACACAACAACTTTTCTTTCATACAGCAGTTTTATTTATTATCATCATGTTATAATTTCCAATATTTATTTTGTAACCAGAAGTTTGTACCTGTTAACACTTTTGTGTCTGGTTTCTTCAGAAACAAAATATATATCTGGCTTCTTCATCCAGCATAATGTTGAAATTCATCCGTGTTATTGCCTGAATCAGTAGTTCATTAAAAAAAAATTATATTGAGGAGTATTATGGATATACTACATTTTTTTGTTTGTTTTTGTGTTTTAAATTCACTCATTTGTTGATAGAATTTATTCTTCTATCTCCTACAGAATGCAAGTGGCTTTATTCTATTGTTTTAATAAAAGAAAAACATGTTTAATCATAAATATATAAAAACATTTAAAGAGAAAATGAAATGAATTTATAATCCCATCACCCAAAACTAACCACTGTTAACATTTTGATCAATACCCTTCCAGAATTTTCTGTGCATAATATATAGAAGTAAAATTGTACTTGATTCTACTTAATGTTATCCTTTAAAAATCTGTATGTGGTAAATGTATTTTCATGTGAATACAGACTGTCTCATCATTTTTAATGTATGAATATAAATTAACTGATATTTAAATAGTTTCTATTTTTCTACCAAAAATAATGCTATTGAATAATTACTGAAAATAATGCTATCATATATAATTGCTTTTGTATTAGAGATGCAGGACATTTCCTGACCCAGTCATACCTCCTTAGAAATTTCTGAGTGGGTAGTGGAATAGACGACAGCAAACTGTCAGAACTTCCTGGTGGTCCAGTGGTCAAGACTCTGAGCTCCCAATGCAGTGGGCCTGGGTTCAATCCCTGGTCAGGGAGGTTGACCTTGCATGCTGCAACTAAGTGCTCTCATGCTACAAGGAGATCCTATGTGCCAGAACTAAGACTCAGGGCAGACAACAGCAATAAGACCATGCATTGCCTCTCCCTCCACACAACTGAAGGGTTAATCTAGGGTTCCATAACTTGTGACTTAACTCAAAGTGATGAGATGAGTAGTAGCAATTAGATTTTTTCTTAAAAATTTTATAATTGTGAAATTGTGAACCAACAGACTGCTGTAGTCACTGATAGCATTTTTATTTTTAGGGTGCAATAGTTGTGATACATGGGCTTAGTTGTCCAATGACTAAGGAATATGAGGGATCTTCCCCAACCAGGAATCAAACCTGTGTCCCCTGCTTTTGCAAGCAAATTCTTTTTTAAAAAATATTTTATTTTTTATTGAAGTATATAGTTGATTTACAATGTTTCAGGTATGTAGCAAAGTGATTCTATATATATATATTCTTTTTCAGATTTTACCATTATAGGTTATCACAAGATATTGGACATAGCTCCTTGTATATAGTAGGTCTTTCTTGTTTATTTATTTTATGTATAGTAGTGTGTATCTGTTAATCCCAATTTATCCCCTTCCCACTCTACTCTTTGGTAACCATAAGTTTTTAAAAAATTATTATTAATTTATTTATTTTAATTGGAGGCTAGTTGCTTTATAATATTATGGTGGTTTTTGCCATACATTGACATGAATCAGCCACGGGTGCATGTGTACCGCCATCCTGAACCCCTCTTCTACCTCCCTCCACATCCCATCCCTCTGGGTTGTCCCAGTGCACAGACTTTGAGTTCCCTGTTTCATGGATTGAACTTGGACTGGTAATCTGTTTCACATATGGTAATATACATGTTTCAATGCTGTTCTCTCAAATCATCCCACACTCACCTTCTCCCACCCAGTCCAAAAGTCTGTTCTTTACATCTGTGTCTCTTTTGCTGTCTTGCATATAGGGTGGCCATTACTATCTTTCTAAATTCCACATATATGCATGAATATGCTGTATTCTTGTTTTTCTTTCTGACTTACTTCAATCTGTATTATAGGCTCCAGTTTCATCCACCTCATTAGAACTGACTCAAATGCATTTTTTTATAGCTGAGTAATATTCCATTGTGTAAATGTACCATAACTTTCTTATCCATTCATCTGCTGATGGACATCTAGGTTGCTTCCATGTCCTAGCTATTGTAAACAGTGCTGTGATGAATATTGGGGTACACATGTTTCTTTCAGTTCTCGTTTCCTTGATGTGCATGCTCAGCAGTGGGATTGCTGGGTCAAATGGTAGCTCTATTTCCAGTTTTTAAAGGATTCTCCACACTGTTCTCCATAGTGGCTGTACTAGTTTGTATTCTCACCAACAGTGTAAGAGGGTTCCCTTTTCTCCACACCTCTCTAGCATTTATTGTTTGTAGACTTTTTGACGGCAGCTATTCTGACCAACATAAGATGGTACCTCACTGTGGTTTTGATTTGTATTTCTCTGATAAGAGTGATGTTGAGCATCTTTTCATGTATTTGTTAGCCATCTGTATGTCTTCTTTGGAGAAATGTCTGTTTACTTCTTTGGCCCATTTTTTGATAGGGTAATTTATTTTTCTGGTATTGAGCTGTATGAGCTGCTTGTATATTTTTGAGATTAATTCTTTGTCAGTTGCTTCATTTGCTATTATTTTCTCCCATTCTGAAGGCTGTCTTTTCACCTTGCTAATAGTTTCCTTCATTGTGCAGAAGCTTTTAAGTTTAATTAGGTCCCATTTATTTATTTTTGCTTTTATTTCCATTACTCTGGGAGGTGGGTTATAGAGGATCTTACTGTGATTTATGTCATAAAGTGGTCTGCCTATGTTTTCCTCTAGGAGTTTTATAGTTTCTGGTCTTACATTTAGATCTTTAATCCATTTTGAGTTTATTTTTGTGTATGGTGTTATAAAGTGTTCTAGTTTTATTCTTTTACAGGTGGTTGACCAGTTTTCCAAGCACCACTTGTTAAAGAGATTGTCTTTTCTCCAATGTATATTTTTGCATCCTTTATCAAAGATAAGGTGTCCATAGGTGCATGGATTCATCTCTGGGCTTTCTATTTTGTTTCATTGATCTATATTTTTGTCTTTGTGCTGGTACCATATGCTGGTACCATATTGTCTTTATGATTATAACTTTGTAGTTTAGTCTGAAGTCAGGCAGGTTGATTCCTCCAGCACCATTCTTCTTTCTCAAGACTGTTTTGGTTATTTGAGGTTACCTATTACTTTGCCAACAAAGGTCCATCTAGTCAAAGCTGTGGTTTTTCCAATAGTCATGTATGAATGTAAGGGTTGGACTATAAAGAAAGCTGAGCACCAAAGAATTGATGCTTTTGAACTGTTGTGTTGGAGAAGATGAGAGTCCCTTGGACAGCAAAGAGATCCAACCAGTCAATCCTAAAGGAAATCAGTCCTGAATATTCATTGGAAGGACTGATGCTGAAACTTCAATAATTTGGCCACCTGATGCAAAGAACTAACTCATTTGAAAAGACCCTGATGTTGGGAAAGGTTGAAGGTGAGAGGAGTAGGGGACAACAGAGAATGAGATGGTTGGATGGCATCACTGACTCAGTGGACATGAGTTTGAGTAGGCTCAGGGAGTTGGTGATGGACAGGGAAGCCTGGTGAACTGCAGTCTATGGGGTTGCAAAGAGCTGGACCCAACTGAGTGACTGAACTGAATGAGATGTGTTTCTATACAAATTGTGAAATTATTTGTTCTAGTTCTTTGAAAAATACTGCTGATAGCTTGATAGGGATTGCATTAAATCTACAGATCGCTTTGGATAGTTTACTCATTTTCACTATATTGATTCTTCTGATCCATTAACATGGTATATTTTTCCATTTTTGGTGTTTGATTTCTTTCATCACTGTTTTATAGTTTTATATCTATAGTCTTTTGTTTCTTTAGGTAAATTTATTCCTAAGTATTTTATTCTTTTTGTTGCAATGGTGAATGGGATTGTTTTCTTAATTTCTCTTTCAGTTTTCTCATTGTTAGTGCATAGGAATGCAAAAGATTTCTCTGTGTTAATTTTATATCCTGCAACTTTACTATATTCATTGATTAGCTCTAGTAATTTTCTAGTGGAGTCTTTAGGGTTTTCTCTGTAGAGGATCATGCCATCTGAAAACAGTGAGAGTTTTACTTCTTCTTTTCCAATCTGGATTCCATTTATTTCTTTTTTTTCCTCTGATTGCTGTGGCTAAAACTATTCAACACTGTGTTGAATAGTAGTGGTGAGAGTGGGCACCCTTGTCTTATTCTTGACTTTAGAGGAAATGCTTTCATTTTTTCACCATTAAGGATGATGTATGCTGTGGGTTTATCATAGATGGCTTTTATTATGTTGAGGCATGTTCCTTCTATGCCTGCTTTCTGAAGAGTTTTAATCATAAATAGATGTTGAATTTTGTCAAAGGCTTTCTCTGCATCTATTGAAATAATCTTATGGTTTTTAATCTTTCAATTTATTAATGTGGTGTATCACATTGATTGATTTGTGAATATTGAAGAATCTTTTCATTCCTGGCATAAAGCCCACCTGGTCATGATGTATGATCTTTTCAAAATGTTATTGGATTCTGTTTGCTGAAGTTTTGTGGAGGATTTTTGCATCTATGTGTATCAGTGATATTGGTTTGTGGTTTTCTTCTTTTGTGGCATCTTTGTCTGGTTTTGGTGTAGGGTGATAGTAGCCCATAGAACGAGTTTGGGAGTTTACCTTCACTTCCTCTGCAATTTTCTGGAAGAGTTCGAGTAGGATAGGTGTTGGTTGTTCTCTAAATTTTTGGTAGAACTCACCTGTGAATCCATTTGGTCCCGGACTTTTGTTTGTTGGAAGATTTTTGATTACAGTTTCGATTTCAGTGCTGGTGAAGGGTCTGTTAAGATTTTCTATTTCTTCCTGGTTCAGTTTTGGAAGGTTATACTATTCTAAAAAATCATCCATTTCTTCCAAGTTGTCCATTTTATTGGCATATAGTTGCCATATGTAGTAGTATTTTATGATCCTTTGTATTTCTGTGTTGTCTGTTGTGATTTCTCCATTTTCATTTCTAATTTTGTTGATTTGCTTCTTCTCCTTTTTTTCCTTAATGAGTTTGGCTAATGGTTTGTCTTATTTATCTTCTCAAAGAACTAGCTCTTAGTTTTGTTGATTTTTTTCTGTAATCTCCATTGCTTATTTTTTGTTGAATTCTGCTCTGATTTTTATGATTTCTTTCCTTCTACTAACCCTGGCATTCTTCATTTCTTCTTTTTCTAGTTGCTTTAGGTGTAAAGTTAGGTCATTTATTTGATTTTTGGAGGTAAGCTTGTATTGCTATGAACCTTCCTCTTAGCACTGCTTTTACTGAATCCCATTGGTTTTGTGTTGTCGTGTTTTCATTTTCATGTCTTTGTATGCAGATATTGACTTGTCATTTCTTCCATGATCTGTTGGTTATTCAGAAGTGCGTTGTTTAGCCTCCATATGTGTACATTTTAAATAGGTTTCTTTTCCTGTTCAGTTCAGTTCAGTCACTCAGTCATGTCTGACTCTTTGTGACCCCGTGAACCACAGCACACCAGGTCTTCCTGTCCATCACCAACTCGCGGAGTTTACCCAAACTCATGTCCATCGAGTGGGTGATGCCATCCGACCATCTCATCCTTTGTCGTCCCCTTCTCCTCCTGCCCCCAATCCCTCCCAGCATCAGAGTCTTTTCCAGTGAGTCAACTNGGAGTGGACTGAGACTTCTGGGGACTTTTGGCCTGATGGCCCGATCCCTGCAGATCATCTCGACTCTCCTGTAGAGAGCACATCCTTCTGGTATGCAATGGGAGCGCCGCGAATCCCTTCCGCAGGAAAAAAGGAAACTGACTCTCACATCACGCTGAGGTGGGGACCAAGGGGCTCCTCTTGAGTGATGGCGGACCCTAGGGGTTCATGTCGAGTGGAGGCGCATGTGCCCGCGAACTTCTTGAGTCGCAGCAAGGGAGTGAAAGACCCTTTCTAGGTCAAAGAGGGAAGGTGTGATTTCCCTCAACATGCAGCAGCAGAAAAGGGCCTAAACGTGCAAGGAAGGGAGAACCTCCTGGTGTTTCTTGAGTTGCAGCAGGTCCTTCTCGAGTTACGAGGCGACGTCAGGTACCTTCGCGCGTGGCCTCAGGAGTGGCCAGTCTCCATGCGAATGGCGAAGCACCTTTCGGGTTTCCTCTCCAGTCGATGGCGTGTCCTAAGTCCACGTCTGGAGCTGCGGTCGCACCCTGAACTTTGCTCGGAAGTGCTGACATGGGACTTGGGTCCCTGTGGAGTGTCCACAGGGTGGTCAGGCCTCGTCTCTTGTGAAGACATTCATGCTCGCTCTCCTCCGGAGCGATAGCAGCACTGTCAGGCTTCCTGTTGCATTGACACAGGGATTTTGGCTTTCCCTCGTGATGCCACCAGGGCTTTGACACGTGCCAACGTGGGGTGAGTCGATCCCCGGGGTGACAGTCGAGAGAGTTCAGGGAAATCAGGTTCATCGGGAGTGGACTGAGCTTTCTGGGTTCTTGTGGCCTGATGGTCCGATCCCTTTAGATCATCTTGACTCTCCTGTGGAGAGCACCTCCTTCTGATATTCAATGGGAGCGCCGCGAATCCCTTCCAGAAGAAGCAAGGAAACTATCTCTCATCTCGAGCTGAGGAGGGGAAAAAGTGGCTCCTCTTGAGTGATGGCGGACCCTCGGGGTTCCTGTCGAGTGGAGGCGCGTGTGTC
>SJXQ01008374.1:72944-84565 GCA_006408695.1 Aepyceros melampus | reverse complement strand
AAATTCAGACTGAAATTGAAGAAAGTAGGGAAAACTGCTAGACCATTCAGGTATGACCTATATCAAATCCCTTATGTGGAAGTGAGAAATAGATTTAAGGGACTAGATCTGATAGAGTGCCTGATGAACTATGGACAGAGGTTCGTGACATTGTACAGGAGACAGGGATCAAGACCATCCCCATGGCAAAGAAATGCAAAAAAAGCAAAATGGCTTTTTTGGGGGAGGCCTTACAAATAGCTGTGAAAAGAGAGGTGAAAAGCAAAGGAGATAAGGAAAGATATAAGCATTTGAATGCAGAGTTCCAAAGAATAGCAAGAAGACATAAGAAAGCCTTCCTCAGCAATCAATGGAAAGAAATAGAGGAAAACAACAGAATGGGGAAGACTAGAGATCTCTTCAAGAAAATTAGAGATATCAAAGGAGCATTTCATGCAAAGATGGGCTTGATAAAGGACAGTAATGGTGTGGACCTAACAGAAGCAGAAGATATTAAGAAGAGGTGGCAAGAATACACAGAAGAACTGTACAAAAGAGATCTTCATGACCAAGATAATCACGTTGATATGATCACTCACCTAGAGCCAAGCATCCTGGAATGTGAAGTCAAGTGGGCCTTAGAAAGCCTCACTATGAACAAAGCTAGTGGAGGCGATGGAATTCCAGTTGAGCTATTTCAAATCCTGAAAGCTAATGCTGTGAAAGTGCTGCACTCAATATGCCAGCAAATTTGGAAAACTCAGCAGTGGCCACAGGACTGGAAAAGGTCAGTTTTCATTCCAATCCCCAAAAAAGGCAATGGCAAAGAATGCTCAAACTACCACACAACTGCACTCATCTCACACACTAGTAAAGTATTGCTCAAAATTCTCCAAGCCAGGCTTCAGCAGTACGTGAACTGTGAAGTTACAGATGTTCAAGCTGGTTTTAGAAAAGGCAGATGAAGGAGAGATCAAATTGCCAACATCTGCTGGATCATGGAAAAAGCAAGAGAGTTCCAGAAAAGCATCTATTTCTGCTTTATTGACTATGCCAAAGCCTTCGACTGTGTGGATCACAATAAACTGTGGAAAATTCTGAAAGGGATGGGAATACCAGACTACCTGACCTGCCTCTTGAGGAACCCATATGCAGGTCAGAAAGTAACAGTTAGAACTGGAATGGAACAACAGACTGGTTCCAATAGGAAAAGGAGTACGTCAAGGCTGTATATTGTTACCCTGCTTATTTAATTTCTATGCAGAGTACATCATGAGAAACGCTGGGCTGGAGGAAGCACAGGCTGGAATCAAGATTGCCAGGAGAAATATCAATCACCTCAGATATGCAGATGACACCACCATTATGGCAGCAAGTGGGGAAGAACTAAACAGCCTCTTGATGAAAGTAAAAGAGGAGAACAGAAAGTAACAGTTAGAACTGGACATGGAACAACAGACTGGTTCCAATAGGAAAAGGAGTACGTCAAGGCTGTATATTGTTACCCTGCTTATTTAATTTCTATGCAGAGTACATCATGAGAAACGCTGGGCTGGAGGAAGCACAGGCTGGAATCAAGATTGCCAGGAGAAATATCAATAAGATCAGATATTCAGATAACACCATCCTTATGGCAGAAAGTGAAGACTAACCAAAGAGCCTCTTGATGAAAGTGAAAGAGGAGAGTGAAAAAGTTGGCTTAAAGCTCAGCATTCTGAAAATGAAGATCATGGCATCCGGTCCCATCACTTCATGGGAAATAGATGGGGAAACAGTGGAAACAGTGTCAGACTTTATTTTTAGGGGCTCCAAAATCATTGCAGATGGTGACTGCAGCCATGAAATTAAAAGACACTTACTCCTTGGAAGAAAAGTTATGACCAACCTAGATAGCATACTGAAAAGCAGAGACATTACTTTGCCAACCAAGGTCCATCTAGGCAAGGCTATGGTTTTTCCAGTGGTCAGGTATCGATGTGAAAGTTGCACTGTGAAGAAAGCTGAGTGCCAAAGAATTGATGCTTTTGAACTGTGGTGTTGGAGAAGACTCCTGAGAGTCCTTTGGACTGGAAGGAAATCTAACCAGTCCATTCTAAAGGAGATCAGCCCTGGGTGTTCTTTGGAAGGAATGATGCTGAAGCTGAACCTCCAGTACTTTGACCACCTCATGGGAAGAGTTGACTCATTGGAGAAGACTCTGATGCTGGGAATGATTGTGGGCAGGAGGAGAAGGGGATGACAGAGGATGAGATGGCTTGATGACATCACTGACTCGATGGATGTGAGTTTGAATAATCTCTGGGATTTGGTGATGGACAGGGAGGCCTGGGGTGCTGCAGTTCATCGGGTCGCAAAGAGTCGGACATGACTGAGTGACTGAACTGAACTGAAGATCACATAAGTCACCGTGAAACAATACTTCTCCACTATGATGGCATCACCGACTCAATGGATGTGAGTTTGAATGAACTCTGGGATTTGGTGATGGACAGGGAGGCCTGGGGTGCTGCGATTCATCAGGTCACAAAGAGTCAGACATGACTGAGTGACTGAACTGAACTGAAGATCACATAAGTCACCGTGAAAGAATACTTCTCCACTTAGCTAAAGTTAACAAAAGATTTCAAAGGTAAACTTAGAGCAGATCACTTAGGAGAAAAGAAACTTAAAATCCATTAGCAAAGGCAGTTCAACATCTCACGAAAACGTGTACTAGGCACAAAACTCTTTTCTGGGGAATCCACTTTCCATAAAACCTCCTTATCACATTCTGTATCCATTCCTTTGCTTCTTCCATCCTGAAACTGCCACTTGTAAAACAGAACTACTTCATTTTCCTTCATAAAATGCAATTTCATTCCTCATACCTTCTTTAATAACAAGTCATACACTTCCCTTAAGCAACCAAAAACAGACTTTTATATTGGCATTCTATAGACTGGTGAATGTATGTATCAGTGATAATAAAAAAAATTGCTTTCTTACACTGAACATGTCAGGATGGCACCAGACACTGTTCATGGATAGTCAAAAATCTGTTTTGTTTCTGTGTAAGAGCAAGGTCCTTTCAAGCACTGACTGTTTCACAACCTTAATTTATTTGGAAATGACCTAGCTATTCAATACACTGTCATCACTTACTTTAGCACAATGATAGAAACCAAAATCTGGAGACACTGTTGTAAGTTCAGTTCAGTTCAGTTGCTCAGTCGAGTCTGACTCTTTGTGACCCTGTGGACTGCAGGATGCCAGGCTTCCCTGACCATCACCAACTCCAGGGGCTTGCTCAAACTCATGTCCATTGAGTTAGTAATGTTCTCCAGCCATCTTATCCTCTGTTGCCCCCTTCTCCTCTGGCTTCAATTGAGACTATTATAGACAGATATTTTAGAGTATAATTATTGTTAATAGTTTATCTAGAAGCTCATATCACATTTACAATTTTTAGGAGTTTTTTGTTGTTTTTAGCAGTACTTTCTTTGTTGACAAGCTTGTGACAGATATAAAAATATAGCAATTTTTAACTGATAATAAACCTAGGCACTATGGAAATTCTGTGCTTAATGTTCATGACTCTTAAACATGTCTATAGTAGAGTAGGGAAAAAAATACTAGATATTTAATATTGACTACTTCCCAGTTCACGTGAATCTGAAATTCATTTAGGTCAATGTTTTAAAAAAAAAAAAAATTGCTTTCTTACACTGAATATGTCAGGATGGCACCAGACACTGTTCATGGATAGTCAAAAATCTGTTTCGTTTCTGTGTAAGAGTGAGGTCCTTTCAAGTACTGACTGTTTCACAACCTTAATTTATTTGGAAATGACCTAGCTATTCAATATACTGTCATCACTTAGTTTAGCACAACGATAGAAACCAAAATCTGGAGACACTGTTGTAAGTTCAGTTCAGTTCAGTTGCTCAGTCGAGTCTGACTCTTTGTGACCCTGTGGACTGCAGGACGCCAGGCTTCCCTGACCATCACCAACTCCAGGGACTTGCTCAAACTCATGTCCATTGAGTTAGTAATGTTCTCCAACCATCTTATCCTCTGTCGTCCCCTTCTCCTCTGGCTTCAATTGAGACTATGATAGTTTAGAGTGTAATTATTGTTAATAGTTTATCTAGAAGCTCATATCACAGTTACATTTTTTAGGAGTTTTTTGTTGTTTTTTAGCAGTACTTTCTTTGTTGACAAGCTTGTGACAGATATAAAAATATAGCAAATTTTAACTGATAATAAACCTAGGCACTATGGAAATTCTGTGCTTAATGTTCATGACTCTTAAACATGTCTATAGTAGAGTAGGGAAAAAAAATACTAGATATTTAATATTGACTACTTCCCAGTTCATGTGAATCTGAAATTCATTTAGGTCAATGTTTTCTTGTATTTCCAACTGTTTGATTTGTAAGGGCTTCCTTTTCTTGAGACCATTTAAATAAGAAATCAGAACTTGAGCTGTATTATCAAAAAATGGAAGACTCACACTGAGACATACATAAATCCAGACAGACAGATGAGGGATCTTCTAGTTTTCTGCCTGAGATTTAAAATATTTCTTTGAGCCGCTTTTTTTCAGGAGTGGTGGTGGTGGTGGAAAGAATATTGGAATGGGTTGCCATTGCCTTCTCCAGGAGATCTCCCCAACCTAGGGATTGAACCAGGTCTCCTGCATTGTAAGCAGATGCTTTACTGTGTGAACCACCAGGGAAGGTGTTCAAATCTGTGGCAAGGGTTAACTTCAAGCGTTGCCCTAGGCAGGCCTTTATAACAAGCTAATTGTTTTTAATTGCATATGCAAAAGAACTAGCTTTAGGGTTTCCAAGAAAAAAGGAAGTTTCCTTGTAACCAATTGTGTCTAGTTCTACAGAATATCATGGCAGTCCCAGGTCAGGTCATCTTTGCTTTCTGTAGTCAAAGTTTGATCCCTGAATCATAGATCAGCTGATAAAAAGCTTGGATTGTCTCTGTTGGGTGGATTTGCTTGTCCTTGTATTTCACCTTTATCGAGCCCATCTTTGCATGAAATGTTCCCTTGGTATCTTTAATTTTCTTGAAGAGAACTGTAGTCTTTCCCATTCTGTTCTTTTCGTCTATCTTTGCATTGATTGCTGAAGAAGGCGTTCTTATCTCTTCTTGCTATTCTTTGGAACTCTGCATTCAGATGCTTATATCTTTCCTTTTCTCCTTTGCTTTTTGCCTCTCTTCTTTTCAAAGCCATTTGTAAGGCCTCCCCAGACAGCCATTTTGCTTTTTTGCATTTCTTTTCCATGGGGATGGTCTTGATCCCTGTCTCCTGTACAATGTCATGAACCTCCGTCCATAGTACATCAGGCACTCTATCAGATCTAGTCCCTTAAATCTATTTCTCACTTCCACTGTATAATCATAAGGGATTTGATTTAGGTCATACCTGAATGGTCTAGTGGTTTTCCCTACTTTCTTCAATTTAAGTCTGAATTTGGCAATAAGGAGTTCATGATCTGAGCCACAGTCAGCTCCCGGTCTTGTTTTTGCTGACTGTATAGAGCTTCTCCATCTTTGGCTGCAAAGAATATAGTCAGTCTGATTTCTGTGTTGACCATCTGATGATGTCCATGTGTAGAGTCTTCTCTTGTGTTGTTGGAAGAGGATGTCTGCTATGACCAGTGTCTTCTCTTGGTACTAGTAAACAAAATGACCCAAGTGTTCTGAGCTTCATATGCCTCAAGTGTAAAATGGGATCAAGCTGGGTAACTTCCTGGCAAGCCTCTTGTGGAATTAATGAGATAATAGGTGTGAAGCAACTAGCCCTAGTCTTGGGACAGAGCAGTCACTCAGAGACCCTGTCCCGTAGTGGGGCCTGAATGTGGGTACTATGAAGGTGACAGAAGTGAGTAAAATTCTGACCCTATCCGCAAGAAGCATGTGGTCTATAAGAGAGATAAGACAAGATACAATAAGAACCAGGTTCCCTCTGCTCAAGGATGTTCACACATGCTGTTGCCTCTTTTCAGGATGTTCTTTCCATCCTATTTGGCTGCCTACTTGTCAAATACCCATGGCACTCTTCCCATTTCTCCAAGGCACCCCATCACCAGATTTATCAAAGATGCATACAGATTTTGCCTGATCACATTGGGCTCCCACTGAGGGCAGAGGGCAGTTCATATACAAGTCTACCCCCAGGCTCAGAGCCTGGTGCGGTGTAAGAAATGCAAGTTTGAAAAAAAAAAAAAAAGAAATGCAAGTTTGCTGAGTAGATTGGGGAGGCTAGGGGAGTCAGGGAGCCTTCTCCATGAGAAATTAAAGTGGGATTGAAGATGAAGCATGCCTGATGTCCACTGGCTAAGACGAAGAGGGAATGTCCCTTTGTCTCCTCAGAGGACCATTGCTCTGATGGGACATCCCTGCGACACTGGGGCTGGGGCAGGTCCCATAGCAAACACCGCAGAGTTCTTGCATGACACAGTCTACCTCTGCGAAGAACCGCCAGAACACCCTCCCCCCTTCCCCCTTCATGAAGGGTTCTGTGAGATAAAGAGAAAAAGGCAGCTCTGAGATAGAAAACGGGGCCCATGCCTGTCTCATATCCTCCTGGAGGTGCAGAGACCAGAGGGTGATGGGGAGTTGGGAAGGGATAGCCCCTTTACCGATGTAAACAAGGATGTGGGTTCTGTGGCCACACTCTCCCTCACCGTCCTCCCCCTCTGCAGCACTTCCAGCAAGTCACATGCCCTGTACACAGGCTGGGGGCCTCCTGCCACTGCCTTTCTTAGAAGCCAGGACCACAAACCCACTGTGGCTGCCGGAGCTGCTTGAGGAGCTATTTCCGTAGAATAAACCTGGGGTGCTGAAGAGGCAGTGCTGTTGGCAGCTGCAGTAAACAGGAACTGAGATGGGAGTGAAGGGGTTAAATAGGGGTTGGTCTGCCAGGCTCAGGAAGGTGGCTGAGATGTTCCCAGGCAAGCATCAACAGGCATTTCCAGTCCTGGGAGGTGGACTACCCAACCGAGATGCCAGATGTAAGAAGTCAAGGGAAAGGAGAGACTATGGGACCGGGAATGGAGTTGGGAGAGAACCTTTCCAAGAAGTTCCCATTTCCCTGCCATTGACTCCCTGCTTGACAAAAAGGCTCTTCTGCCCACTGTGTGGCACTGGACAAGGCCTTAACCTCTCTGGGCTGCAATGTCCTCAACTATAAAGTGGGGAAAATAACTCCTTTTCCTCTCATGGGATATTGTCAATACTACAGGGGATGGTCTGCCAAATACCTAAGGCATACTAGATATTCAAGAGATGGGGTTCCATCTGTCATAAGGAGAATGATGACTCCTTCAGACAGCCAGTCACCCACAAGTCAGCTAGAATTTCACCAGAACCACTCTTAAGTCCTTCCTCATTTCTGTTGCACTTCATCAGCCAGAGGAAAGTCCCAAGTTCAAAGTGTAGGTTCTCTCCTCATGCAGGTAGAAATGGTTCTCTACCTTTGCTGAATCCAAAGGTCCACTAGCCTACCTTGTGCCCGTAGTTCAAATCTTTAGCAACCAAATTAACATCAAATCAGTAACACAGGCCTCACAAAATATGGTCCTTAAGTGTGGGCAAGGGATGACCTTCTCAACTTTCCTATAAAATGTAAAATACCGCCTTCTCTCTTCGATTCTAAAGTGCACCAATAGGTGGTATAGAACATGTATTTAATCACAGCTTTTGGGAGAGGGTGGTTATAAGACATACCCTAGTTTGGGAATCATCAATGTGGAAGAAAATGTGCATCTCTGAACCAAGGAAAAAGAGCAACAATACCTTGCAAATGAAAGAGAGTAGAAGGACCTTCTTGATGACATAAAAACACCCAGTGCAGGACTAAGAACACAGGAAATCCTCACTGTGGAGATGCTTGTCTGAATTTGCCAGCCCCACCTCTGTCCTCCAGAAAGCCCTCCTCCCTCCCTAGAGATTGGCACACGGAACTAGGGACTGAGCTGGACTTCCCTGTGGGGGCCAAGGTGGAGAAAAAGACCCAATGGTCCTGCAGAGGTAGGGGAATTCAGAGCACTTGTTTTGATAGAAACTGAAACTCCTCCTCTTGCTGACACTGCAGTTGTGGGCAATGTGCACCTGCTCTCCCCCCCCCCCGCGCCCGAGTCCAGTTGGAAGGGGGTCCTTGACTCCCTCACCTCTGTCCCCAACCCAAAGAGGGCTCAAAAATCTTCAGTACATTACTACAATTGGTTCCACCAAGGCCTTTTCACATCCCAGCTCATTCCATCCTTACCCTAAAAAACCCTACTTTACACAGGAGGGATACTAAGGTACAGAAATGTGGCACAGCTGGCCCAAGGCCACACATTGGGGAGGTTGAAAGAGAGGCCAGGCTTTCAAGGAATAACTGGTAACTTTGAGCACTGATGCCGAGGAGACATTACCACCAACAATCTGGCTGTCACCTTAGCCACCTGACTCCCTAGGTCAGGCTTGTCTGCTTCGGTTTCCCCACCAACACAAGCAGGAATCAGCTGGAACCTAGGAAAGGCCTGCGAGTGGTCAGAGATTACAGATATATTAGGACCTGTGCCCCTCACTAAGGCCAGAGGTCGGCATGAACACTCCCTCCCCACACCCTATTATGTCCTTTCTCTGAGCACACAGAGACACCAGCACAGAAATGCACATGTGCATGCACAGTCGTAAAAGATGTTCCTTGAAGCCAAATACCCATGCAACAACCACAACTACAGGGAACTGTCGCATTCAAAAAGTAGATGCCCTTGCCACCCTCAGTTGGGGAGCCAGCAAAACTCAGCCGCTCAATAGCCTGGTCTCTCAGATGCCTGCTCCTCTACTCAAGAATTCCCACCGCAAAGATGGAAAAACTGAAGGAGGCAGGGCAGAGAGGTCAACAGAAGCCAGTGTACATGGTGGTCCATGGGATTCTTCTCCTTCTGGCCTGCTTCAACCTCAAACATGAATGTCTGATACTGGCTGTGTGACCTAGATAATAAGGCCCTGACCTTCTCTTGAGGCCTGTTTCCCATTTATAAACGACAAATTGATCTAAGATCCATTCCTCCAACGCTGACAGTCCATGTTCCAAGACCAAAAGGCCTTGAGCCGTGGACCTTGCTAATGTTTCTGGGCCCCATCACCGAAATATGCACAGCCCCAGCTGCATCCCCACAGCTCATGCAGACACCCACACACATGGCCACCACTCTGCCCACAGAAGCCAAGGCCAGGGCCAGAGGTTTTTGCTGAGTCAAAGCCATATGCAGAGAGGGAGGGAAGAGAGATGCCGACTCACGTTTCCAGGAGGAGGTTATCTGAGCACAGCAGGGGCAGGGTGGACCACAGGACACCTCTGGGACCCAGGCTCCCACTTTCACTCCACCCCAGCCTATGCTGATGCCCACGAGTCTCCAATAGGTGGTGGGTGAAAGAACTCTGCACAAGCATGGGATACTGGTTCACACTGGGGACACCCAGATCTC
The DNA here is from genome assembly GCA_006408695.1 of Aepyceros melampus. Lineage (NCBI taxonomy): Eukaryota > Metazoa > Chordata > Mammalia > Artiodactyla > Bovidae > Aepyceros > Aepyceros melampus. The sequence continues at coordinate 75,107 of SJXQ01008374.1, read as the reverse complement.
AGAGGCAAAACAGAGGGCAAAACCCACCTGCCTCAGGATTCCTAAGAGTAGAGGGCCACAGGCTCCTTGCTGCAAGAAGCAAGGCCCTAGAGCTCAGGGAATACAGCCACAGTCACCCAGCCAGTTGACTCCTAAGAAGCTAGGGCTTTCCTAGGGTCATAAGAAGAATGTATCCTTTGGACACATCTGGGTTCCCATGCCAGTTCTGCCACTACTTATCCTGGGCACGTCACTTCCCCTTCCTGAGCCTCAATGGGAGGGGAGGCTCTTCTAACCTGGTTTCATGGGATAAGGATCCCAATTTTGCAGGTGAACCTGAAGTACCACATGGAATGCCCAGCAATAAGTCAGGGTCAAGTAACAAGAGTGGTCTCTTTGTCTCTCCTCATTCCAACTCCAACCCTCAGTTATGTGGTCCTTCTACTATTCAATGTGTGACAGAAGTTAGAAATTGTTACCCTTCTTACCAGAGCCTAGAGCAACTACCACCTGCCCGTGTCCCAGCGAGGCTGGAAGCAGAGGGGTAGCAGAAAGCATGAGGATAAAGTCCCCTTTGGGGTTACATATCCTGTGCATCTGCCCCAGGGAAACCTCCATATGAGGCCTGGAGACCCAGGGGTCATGTACTTCTCAGGGAGAGGCCATGGGGCTTCTGAGGTTTTATAAAGAAAAGCCAAATGCAGCCCAGTCAGAGGAAATGTGTAGCCATAGTGCTGATAGGGAAAGGCCTTCAACCTGTCATGGTCAGCTCTTCCTGTAAGCTTAAGCCCCTTACTGGAAGGTCTCAATGAGGGGGAAGGGTCAGAATGTGTTTGGGAACAACAGCCAGATGAACACACACTTAAATTTTGTTTCTTACATGGGTTACTGCCAAGCCTGGTCTTAACTAGGCCCAAGGCCCACCTCAAATAACACCCAAGACACAGATGCCCAGCTGCATTCTCTGACCCTCACTCCACCAGCAGCCTTGTCTACCCCACATTCAGACTAAAGTCTCGGCACAGGCCTAACATCTAATGAGTCCCCACCTATTCTTTCTTTGCATTCCTTTGGTCCAAGATGCCCCCAAACCTATCTCTTTCTCTAGGAAACATCCCTGGGAGAACATGGACTTGAGCCACAGGGATAAGGGAGTTGGAATTTTCCCAGCCCACCAAAGTCCCATTGCTTAAACCTCTTCTGCTTGGTAGAATAGGAAGACAACCACTCACCCCACTGAACTTTCTATCACCCACCCAAACATTTGTGACTCTGAGGCACCACTAAGAACTGCAGAATCAACACCATTTCAAATATGGGAAAACGGAAGTTATGAGTCAGGGGGAGAACTGAAATAAAGGGCTTCCGACTCTCAGGTCAAGGCTCTTATCAGAGGGGATGTTTCCTTGGGAGACAGCAGAGTTCCAAAGGGAGTGAATCACACTCCCAGCTTGTCCCTTGGACACTAGCATAGAACTTCAAAATTGCTTGTTGAGTCACCGATCAGAGCCAGAGAAGCTTCAAAGATCTAGCTCAGATTAGACAGCAGATGGTATTAAGGAATTATTAATTTTGTTATGTAATGGTATTTTTGTTATGTTAAAAAAGAAAGAGTCCTATTTGTCAGAGAAACATACAGAAATATTTACAAATGAGATGATCCATGTTGGGATTGTTTTAAAAATATTCTTATTTCAGGAGAGTGAAAGAGTGGGTGGGGTAGTGATGAAATAAAGTTGGCAGTATGTTAATAATTATTTTGAAGATGAGTGATGGGTACATAAAGGGTTCACTATTCTACTTTTGTGTAAGTTCTGTGATCCCAAAGAGACAGCTGTGTGCTTCAGTTAAGAGCACAGGCCTCACACTAAACTAACCCAGACTCTGCCTCCTGACTGTACTATGTACTCTCTGACCCTAGGTAAGTCACTCTCTATTTCTGAGCTGCTTTTCTCATCTGACAACTGGAAGCAATGGTTCTTATCTAGCTTGGAGGAGAATTAAAAAGTTTTCCTCTAGTACCTGACAGAGCAGTTAGTCCCTGCTGCTGCTAAGTCGCTTCAGTCGTGTCTGACTCTGTGCGACCCCAGAGACAGCAGCCCACCAGGCTCCTCTGTCCCTGGGATTCTCCAGGCAAGAATAATGGAGTGGTTTGCCATTTCCTTCTCCAATTTGTCCCTAAGT
>SJXQ01008374.1:53879-69504 GCA_006408695.1 Aepyceros melampus | reverse complement strand
CCAAATGCCTACCATGCCAGGTGCCAGATGCAAAAGGTAATCTCATTTAACTGCCCTCACCACAGCTCAGGTGGCAGGAAGCATTATCTTCATTTTATAAAGGCAGAAAAGAACTGGGATTTGGCCATCAGCAAAGCCTAGTGCAGAGGCAACAAGAGAAGCTTCATGAATCACAGCATGGAAACACACCTGGCAGCCCATTTGGGAAAATCTTGATTTGTCCTTAAAAGTGGAGAAGGCCTGCGTGTTCCCCTCGCACAAGCAAGGCTTTGGTCCTGGGGCAGTCAGACTGGCATCTGGGCCTGGATATGGAGGCCAGACAACTAGTCACCCACTGCCATTGGCACCAGCAGCCTTTGGAGCAGGCTCTGGCTGAAACCCCTTCTCTCCCACTGTGGGGAGAAAACAGGGAGGTCATGGTCCTGGGCTTCAAAGAGAGGTTAGAATCCCAAGAGCTCCGAACAGTCTTTTCCTTTCCCCAGCTAGACAGGAACCTCCAAAGAAGGTGCCAACTTGGATGCTGTTTAGGAAAATGGCCCAGGAAGGAAGGCTTGGCGGGAGTAAGAGGTGGGAGCAGACCCAGCCATAAGCTACATCAATGCCCTGGCCTAAGAAAGTCAAGTCCAGACCCTGGGATTTCATTGGTGGTCCAGTGGTTGAAACTCCATGGGTTCAATCCCTTGTCAGGGAACTAAGATCCTTCACGAGGCATGGCATGGCCAAAATAATAATAAATTGAAATTAAAAAGTCCAGATCCTGAATCTTGCAAGCCCACTGCTGAACCTGAGGGCGACTCCCTCCGCATCTCTGAGCCTCCAAAATGGGGCTCGGTAAAGCTCTCTGACACGACGGCATCTGAGGTACAAAACTGCAACCTACTACTTCAAAGGTTCAAGAGAAGCTGAAGCAGCCTGTGGGACCCAACTGACGTAGGTTCCAATCCAACTCCAACAATTAAATTAGTCAGTGATTAACTGCCCTGAGCCAGTTTTCCAATCTGTAAAATGGGCTAACAAGCCTCCCAGTAACGGGATACTGGGCAGACTCAAATATTACAAGACCGTTCAGTACTTCCCTGGTGGCTCAGACAGTTAAGCGTCTGTCTACAATGTGGGAAACTCTGGTTCGATCCCTAGGTCGGGAAGATCCCCTGGAGAAGGAAATGGCAAGCCACTCCAGTACTAATGCCTGGAAAATCCCACGGACAGAGGAGCCTGGTAGGCTACAGTCCATGGGGTTGCAAAGAGTCGGACATGACTGAGTGACTTCACTTCACTTCAGTATGAGAGCACTTAATGAGTTCCCTTCCTTGCCCTGAAGGAAAACAAGAACATCCCTGAATAATGACCACCCAAAAATATCAGGCCCTAATCCCTGGAACCTGTAAACATTAAAAGGAAAAAGAGTCTTTGCAAATGTGGTTAAGGATCTTGTGATGGGAGATTATCTTGCAGTAGGGTAGGACCTAAATGCAATGCAATTTCAAGTGTCCTTAGGACAGCAGAGGAGGATCTGACACAGCCAGGAGAGATTGCCCATACACAGAGAAGCCAGGCAGAGGTCAGAGTGATGCATTCAAAAACTAAGGAATGGTAGCAGCCACCAGAAGCTGGAACAGGACTGGATTCTCCTCTAGAGACTCTGGAAGAAGTTTGGCCCTGCCAATGCCTTGATTTTGACCCAGTGGAATCGATTTTGAAATTCTGGCCTCCAGAACAAAGAAAGAATAAATTTCTGCTGTTTTAAACTGCCAAGTTTGTGGTAATTTGTCACAGCAGCCACAGGACACAAATATTAACACCCTTGTAGCACTCCCTGGTGTGAACTGTGAGGCAACATGACATGGCTCCCACTCCACAGGATCCACCTCAGCTGCATCCCACGCCCAGGGAAAGGGTTAGAATTAAAGCTGCAAGGGCCTGGAAGCCCCCCTCCCAGCCTGGGAAGCTGCTGACCCTGTCTATCGATGAATGAGTTGCCAACGAAACAAGGAGGCAGGGGGAGATGGCAGCAGCAGTGGTAGCTCATGGACAGACAGATGTCTAGGAAGACCCACAGCCAAGAGGTGTTTAGTGTTCTGGACTATACAGCTCTGTCCTAGCAAGTCTGGTGCCAAGACCACCCCTCTCCCCCGCCAAAACACCCAGAACACCAGCTCTGCTCCATGGGCTAAACATAAGCAACCCATCCAGTGAGAAATACAGATGACACACTGCTCTTTAAGGACTAATAGAAGCTCTCCAGGGCAGAGGAATCAGAAAAGAGCAAGGCCGCAAACCTACTACCAGGCCACTGAAGAGGGGAGGGAATAATAAAAAACAAAGATGCAGGGGACTTTCCTGGTGGTCCAATGGCTAAGACTGCACTCCCAATATAGGGGGCCCACGTTCAATCCCTGGCAAGGGAACCAGATCCCACATGACACAACTAAGACCGGGTGCAGTCAAAAAATAAAAAAATATTTTTTTAAAAATGAAGATGCTATTATGCTGCAACAAAAATAAATGAAGTCCTGATGCGTGCTACAACATGGATGAATCCTGAAAACATTATGGTAAGTGAAAGAAATGAAGTCACAAAGGACTGCATGGTGTATGATTCCATTTATATGCAATGTACAGAAAAGACCAATCAATCAAGACAAAAGTAAATGAGTGGTTGCCAGAGGCTGAGAAGGGATGAAGGGATAGGGGAACAGATGACACACTGCTCTTTAAGGACTAATAGAAGCTCTCCAGGGCAGAGGAATCAGAAAAGAGCAAGGCCGCAAACCTACTACCAGGCCACTGAAGAGGGGAGGGAATAATAAAAAACAAAGATGCAGGGGACTTTCCTGGTGGTCCAATGGCTAAGACTGCACTCCCAATATAGGGGGCCCACGTTCAATCCCTGGCAAGGGAACCAGATCCCACATGACACAACTAAGACCGGGTGCAGTCAAAAAATAAAAAAATATTTTTTTAAAAATGAAGATGCTATTATGCTGCAACAAAAATAAATGAAGTCCTGATGCGTGCTACAACATGGATGAATCCTGAAAACATTATGGTAAGTGAAAGAAATGAAGTCACAAAGGACTGCATGGTGTATGATTCCATTTATATGCAATGTACAGAAAAGACCAATCAATCAAGACAAAAGTAAATGAGTGGTTGCCAGAGGCTGAGAAGGGATGAAGGGATAGGGGATGATGATGATGCAGGGTTTCTTCCTGAGATGAAGAAAATGTTCTGAAAGGGACTGATTGTGATGACAGATGCTAAATTCTGTGAATACACTAAAAAGTCACTGAATTGTACACTTTTAACTGGTGAATTGCATGATGTGTAAATGATGTCTCAATAAAGCTGTTAAACACACACACACACAAAGGCCTACAGCACTGGCTGGGCAGAGGGAAGCTGGTAACTGCTTAAAACTTCATAGCATACCCCCAAAAGCCAAGGAGCCTCACTCAAAACTTTCACAATGGATGAGGGGAGTAGGGAGCAGGAAATTAAACAGATTACAATGAGTACAACCTCTTTCCTCATCACTACCCATTTTACGGATGGAAAAACTGAGACCCAGAAAAAGTAACTGCAGAAGATACAGGACTCAAACCCAGACCCCCAGGCCGAGTCCAACCACTTGCTGCTTACCACTCTGCCTCCTGATCAGAGGAATCAGCAGGTTCATAGGTGCCAAATGAAGTTGTTGCAAAGGCTCCTAGGAAGAACCCAGATGATCCTGGGGAAACCGCAGAAAAAAAATCAGCCAAGGTCCAAGGTGGGCAAGGTCAGACAATCAGTCAATAACCCTGGGCATGGATGTACTTTTGGCAGCTAAGCAGGAGTCCTGGGATTTGAAGTCAGACCCATCAGGTCCAAAGCCTAAACTTTTTCTACACACAACCCTACCTCCACACCATCCAACAGGCTTCCTAACAACCCCCAAGCTAGGTGGCCACAAAAATCACTGTGAGGGCAACCCTGAGCCTCACACTTACCAGACTGTTTGTCCTGACCACCAAGCTTGGATGGCTGAGAGGGAACAGAGGAGCAGGGGAGGAACCCAGTTCTTCCTTGAAAGACACCTACCATATCCTGTCACCTCCAGGCCCAAAGGGCTTTGGTGTGAGCTCTCTGAAATCCCAAAGTTAAACAATGCCCCACCAGCTTTTACCTGACCAATGAGAAAACTGTGACCCAGGAAGCATAGGCAGAACAATTTTGGTTCATCCAGAAAAGCCCAGCAGAGCCAGAATGGGAAACCTGGCAGCTTGGCTACAGTGCCAGGTCCACCTTCTTCCACATCTCAGCACACAGGCCCCTTTCTCAAAATGCTCTGTGGGGTCCTCCAGCTCAGGACACTCTCAAGTCATTCTTTTCATAGGGGAGACTCTGGCAAAGCAGCCATACCTAGGAAAGGAAATCCCTGACACCACCACCTTGACCAGAGTCACCATGTGGACTCCTTCTCAACAACTCTCCCCTTTCCCAAGGGTCCAAATGGCCCTCTAGGTCACAAATGGCCCCAGTGATGGTTCAGGACCAAGCCTAGGGCAGCAGGAAGAATCTCTCCTATTTTCATCCCCTAGTTGAATTAGGTGAGGCAAGAAGTATCTTCTTTGCCCTTTTGTCCCAAAAAGTGAGGAGAACATGAAACCTCTCCTCTGTCATGGGAAGGGAAGGTATCATGCAACCACACAGTTTTACTTTCATGTTCTTATGGGGACAATAGAAGGGAAGAACTCCTAGCCTAAGAGATGACAAAGGGGATGTAAGGAGGTGTCTTTCTAGTCACCATGGTAGCACGTGACTTTCTCTGTCCCTGAAACTCCTTATTTCTGTGGAAAATAAAAAGGAAAGGCACACTTTATCATGACCAGTGAGAGAAGAAACAACTCCTAGTTCGGACCCTGGCAGATGATTCATCCTGCCAGAAGTAGTAATGGATGGAAAGGGAACAAAGATGGGGGCTCAAGACAAGGTCTTGGCCCCTGTGAAGAATAGAAAGATTTACCTGAGCCAAGTGGGGAAAGAGTGTGGGTGGAGAATCCCCTGCAGTGGGGATGTCCCAAACCCCTTCCCACACTCTGGAAGAAAAAAGCTTGTTGAAAGCTATTCGGGAAACTCAGAATACTTCTCTGATCCAGAAAATTAGAAACACAGCTGAATCCTCCTAGTTCTTGAGCATAGTTCTTTCTCTCTCAGTCCTCATGGCCTGAGCTGGCTCAGACAGGGAATTCTTATGATTGTGAAAAGCATCCAGGTCCTCTGTCCAATGAGAGGTGGCCTCAGGCTACACTGCAGTGACATCATATCCTTCTCCCAGATGAGAAAGGATTGTCTGGCTGGGGAGAGAGGGAGAGCCTCGTACCCAAGAGGAGAGCTCAAGCCCCTCCCTAATGGAAAGGATCTCTTGTCCTAGAGGGGAAGCTCAGACCCCTGGGAGGACCTCCTAGTTCTTGAGCATAGTTCTTTCTCTCTCAGTCCTCATGGCCTGAGCTGGCTCAGACAGGGAATTCTTATGATTGTGAAAAGCATCCAGGTCCTCTGTCCAATGAGAGGTGGCCTCAGGCTACACTGCAGTGACATCATATCCTTCTCCCAGATGAGAAAGGATTGTCTGGCTGGGGAGAGAGGGAGAGCCTCGTACCCAAGAGGAGAGCTCAAGCCCCTCCCTAATGGAAAGGATCTCTTGTCCTAGAGGGGAAGCTCAGACCCCTGGGAGGAGATTCAGACTCCTTCCCTCAGAATCCCATCTTACCCATGTCCCCAAGGGGAATGAGCAGCCAGAAGGATTCAGTTCAAATTGGAAGGTGGGCTTAGGCTCAAGTCCTCAAGGTAGGAAATTTTATGACCCCAAAAGGCTTCTTAAGACTAGGGTACACATATTCTGTTTTAAGTGAGGTGACAGTTCTTTCAGGGTAGGTTCAGTTATCAGGTCCTAAGGTGGGGGAGGTGTCTCTCATGAACCCGAGGCAAAGTCAAACTCATGATGGGAGATGCAGAACCCTATTCCAGAGGGACTCTATCCATGCCCCAAGGGAAAGGTATCAGGGCTCAATTCTGGTCCAGGGAGACCTCCCGTTCGGAAGGAGTGCCTTAAGTTCCTTGAGGGGGAAGCGTGGACCTCATCTCTAGAGACATACTGGTCAGTGAGGTATGTATGCATCTCTTATCCTCGAGAGAAAGCTCAAGAATCCTTGGCACAGTGGGTCTCAGATGCCCAAAGAGAATACTCAGAACAATCCCTGAGTAGTAAAGTCCCCTAGAGACCTCTGAGGGGGATATCAATTTCCTGAAGAGGGCTTCAGACCTAAAAGCCCAGTCTATAAGCAGGGGGAATCCTAGGCTCCAGTATACAAAACAGTGAGTCTCATTTTCTAGAAGAAAGTTCAGGCTTGGGGGAGGGGAGTCCAGCCCTTAAAAAAAGCTTAAACTCCTAGAGAAAGATTGACTCTTGTCTGCAGGGAGGTCTCAGATCCCTTAGAGAAAGCACAGACCCCTGTCACTTAGAAACGGATGAATCTCATGTACCCTACTAGAGTTTCTGGTCCCAGGGTGTTGGTTTTGATCCTAGTACTCAAGTGGAAAGAGATCATAGGAGAATGTGTGTGTGTGTGTGTGTGTGTGTGTGTGAATCTCATGTACCCTAGTAGAGTTTCTGGTCCCAGGGTGTTGGTTTTGATCCTAGTACTCAAGTGGAAAGAGATCATAGGAGAATGTGTGTGTGTGTGTGTGTGTGTGTGTGTGAATCTCATGTACCCTAGTAGAGTTTCTGGTCCCAGGGTGTTGGTTTTGATCCTAGTACTCAAGTGGAAAGAGATCATAGGAGAATGTGTGTGTGTGTGTGTGTGTGTGTGTGTGAATCTCATGTACCCTAGTAGAGTTTCTGGTCCCAGGGTGTTGGTTTTGATCCTAGTACTCAAGTGGAAAGAGATCATAGGAGAATGTGTGTGTGTGTGTGTGTGTGTGTGTGTGAATCTCATGTACCCTAGTAGAGTTTCTGGTCCCAGGGTGTTGGTTTTGATCCTAGTACTCAAGTGGAAAGAGATCATAGGAGAATGTGTGTGTGTGTGTGTGTGTGTGTGTGTGAATCTCATGTACCCTAGTAGAGTTTCTGGTCCCAGGGTGTTGGTTTTGATCCTAGTACTCAAGTGGAAAGAGATCATAGGAGAATGTGTGTGTGTGTGTGTGTGTGTGTGTGTGAATCTCATGTACCCTAGTAGAGTTTCTGGTCCCAGGGTGTTGGTTTTGATCCTAGTACTCAAGTGGAAAGAGATCATAGGAGAATGTGTGTGTGTGTGTGTGTGTGTGTGTGTGAATCTCATGTACCCTAGTAGAGTTTCTGGTCCCAGGGTGTTGGTTTTGATCCTAGTACTCAAGTGGAAAGAGATCATAGGAGAATGTGTGTGTGTGTGTGTGTGTGTGTGTGTGAATCTCATGTACCCTAGTAGAGTACGCCGCGGGGGACGCTGGGAGAGAACCCGGATGGGGGGGGGCTACAGTGGTGCGCGAAGGACGACGGGATCGCCGGGACCCGGATAAAGAGCGCGAGGCACCGGTTCTCGAACCGTCGGCAGAACGCGGGTCACACAGCAGGAGTACCCGGATGTGAAGTCCAAGATTAAGGCACCGCGGCGAGCTTGTCGTAGCCTCTCCAAGTCCAACAACTTTATTGCTACGCTCGTTCCGGCCTACTGCTTCAAAGGAAACAGAACCAAAACAACCACCTCTTCGCCCCGCCCCCTCGCAGGTTCTTGAACTACCGGGTGGGGCCTGGAACGTTGCGCAGGCGCGCCGGGGCACAGCCCCGCCTCTTGCTCGGAAGTACGTGGGCAAAATCTTCGCTGCCGCCACAACAATTGCGAGCACCAACCAATCAAAGCGGTTGCGTGGGTGTTCGATGATGACCACGGGCCAATCAGAAGCGGACGTCGCCCTCCCCGTCTCAGATTTCAGTCAAAGTCGGCACCCTTGTTCCTTGCCTTTCCCTTCACTGGTTCCGTCCGGCTCTTCTTTCCCCGAGGCTCTGGCTCGCAGGCGCGCGCACTGCGACAGAATAGCGTGGCTTGCCCCACGCACAAGTTTAAAGTCGCCTCCCTTCCAGGCTTTTAAGTTGGCCGAAGTCAGCCGGACTGACTGCAAAAATATCAACACTCCCAGAGCTTAGCTAGCCCTTGAAGCGTCAATTCCGGTCCCACCCACCTACAAATTCACATCCGGTGGAGAGGCGGGCGCGCTTCACCCTGGCAACAGGCCGAGTTCCGCGGTGATTGGTTAAGAGATGCCACCACTCAAGTCGGACGGGCCAACCTTGGCCAGACATGCATCGTGGGGACAAGTGGGTGTTTGGGAAGCAAACACGCCCTCTCTGGCATCCGCGTACACTCGCCCTCGCGTTGACCTCCCCGCCTCCGTGGCTAGCGCGCAGGCGCAGCACATAAATTTTTTTCTTTTTTTCCCCCTCCTCTGAAACTGTTTACCTAAATCAAGCAATGTTTATAAACCAGCTCGGTCACCAGCCAGCGTCTAGCAGTAAAGTTGGTGAAATTCCTGCTACTGAACGGATGGAGAACTACAAGCTAATCCTAGCTGTGCCTCTTCTATCTGGGTGATCTTTGACAAGTCATTTAATACCCACCCCATCCTTAGTTTCTACTTCTCTGTAAATGGCAATGATAATCCCAATTTAAGATAAAAGGTTAATCCTTGCAAAGGGTCTGGTGCTGTGCCTGGCACATCACTAATTAGTCTGTACTGTGGTGCAATGGAAAAGACCCCAAGCTTTTGAGTCAGGAAGACCTAAGTTCCAGGCACACGTGGACCATTACCACTGTATGACCTTGAAGAAGTCAGTGTCTCAAATTTGAGGTTACCCATGTGTAAAACAGGAATGATAATGCCTGCCCAGACTACCTCGAGTAGTTATGGGGGTGAGTTGAGCTCATGAATGAAGAAAGTGTTGTGAGAGGTGAAGGCTCCTTGCCAGTCTTAGGAGCCAAGCCATATAATAGGCCATCATATAACTCTTTTCAGTGCCACCTAACCTTCTCCCTTCAGATGCCAACCCTAGTTAAAGGTCTTCCCTAAAAGGTGTCAGTAATAAATAGACTATAATGGTATTTTCTGCTTATGAGACTAAATTGGAGGAGAAGACTCACGTTTACTGAGCTTCTTGTGTTTAGGGCACTGTGCCAAATGCCTATGCAAATTATCACACTGAATCTTCTCATGACCATCTCACTTACCCATATATCCCACTGCTGCTGCTGCTAAGTCGCTTCAGTCGTGTCCGACTCTGTGTGACCCCATAGACGGCAGCCTACCAGGCTCCCCCATCCCTGGGATTCTCCAGGCAAGAACACTGGAGTGGGTTGCCATTTTCTTCTCCAATGCATGAAAGTGAAAAGTCAAAGTGAAGTCGCTCAGTCGTGTCCAACTCCCAGCGACCCCATGGACTGCAGCCTACCAGGCTCCTCTGTCCATGGGATTTGCCAGGCAAGTGTACTGGAGTGGGGTGCCATTGCCTTCTACCTACTCAATATTTGTCCAGTACGATACATCTAGAAGTGAACTTATGATAATAATTGTAGTCAACCTTCACCAAGTACTATGTGCCTGTCACTGTGTATTCAACAGCTTTGATGTTCCTTTTGCCAATGAATGAATGGCACCCCTCTCTAGTCTTTGCCCAAGACAGAAACCTGGAAGTTAACCCTGTTTCCTCTTCCTCAAAATATGGGGGTGAGTTGAGCTCATGAATGAAGAAAGTGTTGTGAGAGGTGAAGGCTCCTTGCCAGTCTTAGGAGCCAAGCCATATAATAGGCCATCATATAACTCTTTTCAGTGCCACCTAACCTTCTCCCTTCAGATGCCAACCCTAGTTAAAGGTCTTCCCTAAAAGGTGTCAGTAATAAATAGACTATAATGGTATTTTCTGCTTATGAGACTAAATTGGAGGAGAAGACTCACGTTTACTGAGCTTCTTGTGTTTAGGGCACTGTGCCAAATGCCTATGCAAATTATCACACTGAATCTTCTCATGACCATCTCACTTACCCATATATCCCACTGCTGCTGCTGCTAAGTCGCTTCAGTCGTGTCCGACTCTGTGTGACCCCATAGACGGCAGCCTACCAGGCTCCCCCATCCCTGGGATTCTCCAGGCAAGAACACTGGAGTGGGTTGCCATTTTCTTCTCCAATGCATGAAAGTGAAAAGTCAAAGTGAAGTCGCTCAGTCGTGTCCAACTCCCAGCGACCCCATGGACTGCAGCCTACCAGGCTCCTCTGTCCATGGGATTTGCCAGGCAAGTGTACTGGAGTGGGGTGCCATTGCCTTCTACCTACTCAATATTTGTCCAGTACGATACATCTAGAAGTGAACTTATGATAATAATTGTAGTCAACCTTCACCAAGTACTATGTGCCTGTCACTGTGTATTCAACAGCTTTGATGTTCCTTTTGCCAATGAATGAATGGCACCCCTCTCTAGTCTTTGCCCAAGACAGAAACCTGGAAGTTACCCTGTTTCCTCTTCCTCAAATCCCACATACCTGTCAACCCCAAGTTTTGCCAATCCTCTCTCTGCAATCTCTTGACTTTCTAACTCTTGCTGCCACCTACCTGGTCTAAACTACTATCATCTGCCAGCCGGACAACTGCAAAAGCCTCATCACTTTCTTCCTCCCTCCAAGACTGGTTCTCTGTAATCCACTCCCCACAGTCAGAATAATCCTGAAAAACAAACCTCAGGATGACTTTCCTGTTTATAAGCCTTCAGGGGTCTCCATTATCCTTAGGATGAAGTCCACATCTGTATCATAGCTTCAAAGGCCTTTTGTTATCTGGCCTACGTCTTCACCTTCATCACAGCCTCACACTCTCCTCACCAGCTGTGCTGAACCACTTCAGTTTCCCAAGGCCCTGAGCTGGTGCTCTAACCTCCAGGTCATCGAACATGCTGTTCCCTCTGCCTAAAACGTTACACTGTTTGGTCTTTTGCCTGGCCAATTCCAATTCATTGTTCGGCCTGGTTAGAGTCTCCTGCCATCCATTAATCTTGGTTCTACTACAGTATGTTGTAATTGCTTAATTGCCTTCCACACTCACTCCTGTAGATCAGAGATGTCTAGTTTGCCCATTTCTGTACACCTAGGGCTAGGACATGATATGCAGTTAATAAATATTTGGTGCATAAGTGAATGATTATTTCACAGATTAGCAACTTAAGGCAAGAGAAGATAAGTGATCCTCTCACCCAGAGACTGGAATCCATGTCATCCTGAATCCAAGGGCTGTCTTCTCGGTGATCCACAGAGCTCAGTTACACTAGTCTAGAATATCCAGTGGCCCAAAAGAGAGAATAAAGGTAGGGGACATCCACAAGGAAGCAGAATTCGTCAAACCAAGAGATGCTTTTCATCGGGGTTTAATTCAAAGCTGTTTGCTGTCAGGAAGCCTAGTTTTAAGTCTCCTCTAAGCAAGTGTGTGCTGCCTTGGTTCTCAGTTTCTGTGAAGGGGCTGGAGCAAATTATGTTCATAGGCATGTCTCAGGATCTCCTAGTCTATCTTACTGGCTGTAGATTTACCCCTTCTAAGCACTCTCTTCCATTTCTCCTAGATTCCCATCTTCTAAAATACACCAGCAACCATCCACCTCCCATAACTTTTCCCACAACAGCCCTTCTACTAGTTAAAAGGAATTGAAATTGGAGTATTTTCAACCCCCCAGTCCAACCCAGCCCCAAATCCACAGAGCCAGGAGGTGCTCATCCTCATCTCTCCTCTCGGGTTTTATTGACTGATGGAAGCTACATCTTTGTCAGCCACCAACTCCACAGGGACAGTGCTGGGGACAGGGAACCTGAGATGATGCCAGATTTCAGCCTGAGAGCAGACAGAGAGTTCTGGAAGGTGACCCAAGAGGGAGAAGAGAGAGGAATATGTGAAAAGGCATTGTGGGGTTGGAGAAGATCAAGAAGTTTCTCCTGCCACCTACAACTCCTAGAGTTCACGAATAAGCTGGGCCTCAGTCCCTGACACTTCTGGACTCCTGCCCAAGAACATGGAGTCAGCCCATGATCTCTAAACACAGCTCAGTTCTTGCTGGCTGCCAGACTTTTATCTCAGCCAGTCCAGACTCCAGCCCAACCCAGGAAGGAGGTAAACCAGAGAAGAGAGAAGGAGGCATAGTTAGAGGTGGCCCCTATGCTTAGGGCAGATGTAAATGCTGCAGCAAACTGGGCAGAGGCTTTGCATAATGTCATGGCAGCAGCTGCTATTGCTAGAGTTTGCTGGCGGCCCAGTGGAGAACAGGGTTGTGGGGACCCATTTCCAGCAGCCAGGGAAGGGGATTGGTGTTTGTGCTATCTGTGTGTTTGGGGAAAGGCAGCCTAACCCCTCAGCCAAGGTTTAGGGGTGGCAGGTCACTGCTGAGACCACAGCCCATGAAACCTGTGGTTGCATTTCAAGCTTCAGAATTTGGGAGTTGTTGGGCCTGGTGGAGGGTGGGGTCTTCTTCTAGAGGCCAGATCAGTGAGAGTTCTCTTCTCTGAACCCCCAAACCCCATAGCTCAGCCAGAGAGAAGAGGAAGTCTCACCTCTCCTTCTTGTGTCAGAACTGGGGAGGGGAGGAGCATGCAAGAGGCCAGCTTGGGTAGAGGGGCCAGTCCCAGTGTGCTGGGGCAAGGAGGTTGAGGGTCTGAGGAAGCCCAGCACTTCAGCTCCCACAAGGAAAACTGTCTGGGGTAGGGGAAGTTTTCCATTCCCTGGCTATTTCCCCACCAGGTAGGCTATTCCATGAAACTCCATTGCATAGTTCTCAGTGGGGGGCAGAAGGGGTCCCCAGGCCTGCCCTTCTCTACCTTCCCAAAATATGGCTTTGGAAAGGAGTCCTCAAGAATTGGGAGGGCACTCTGGATGGGCAGGCCTGCCTGTCATAGGGAAGAGATCTTGACAGTCTCAGGAAGGAGGCAAGGGGTACCCAGGCTGGAGTTCCTGAGGGTGCTGCTGGCACCACCACCACCACCGCCAGGGGAGGAAGGTTGGCTCTCATCTGGGGTGTTGGCAGGAGGGGTGGGGATACTGATGATGGCAGCCACGAAGTCCCGGCTGTCGCAGGTCAAGTCAAGGCTGTCATGGGGCTTGGCATTGAGGCTTGAGCGGCTGTGGATAAGGGTGGGAATATGGAAGGTTCTTAAAAAGTCATCTTAATACTTGCCACAGCAATCATGACATTTACTGAGTGCCTGTTGGGTCCCTGGCCCTGAGCTCAGTGCTTCCCTTGCACCCTCAATTATGGTGGTGCCAAGTGAGTGCTCTGGAGTCAAACAGTCCTAACCCCACTTTAACCACTCTAAACCTGTCTTCTCTCATCTGGAGCATGGAAATAATTTCCTACCTCAGAGAGTTGTTGTGGGGGTTAAATAAGATAATAAATGGTGCAAAGTGCTCAGAATAGTGTCTGGAACACAATGAGCACACACATAAAAGTGTTCTCTATTGTGGTTACTCCTTACAGTGTCAGAGTCTTCACAACCGTCTACAGGAAGATGACACAATCTGGTCCCTATTCCTTTCTGATTTTACTCCTCCCACTCTTCCCTTCTCTCACTCCACTCTACATGCAGAAGCTTCCTGGTTGTGCCTCTAACCTGCAGACCCATTCCTGCCTCGGGGTCTTTGCATAGGCTGTTTGCTCTACCTGGAAAGCTCTCTCTAGATATCCACATGGCTCATTCCTTCTTTTCCTTCAGGTCTCAACTCCCAATGTCACCTCAGCAAAACCTTCCCCAGCCACACTATTAAAACTGCATCACACCCTGTTCTACACTCTCTATCCCCAACCCCTGATTTATTTTTCTCCTTGGCTCATAACATACTGCATCGTGGATAAGAATCCACCTGCCAATACAGGGGACAGAGGTTCAATCCCTGGTCTGGGAAGATTCCACATGCTGTGGAGCAACTGAGCCCATGCACCACAACTGCTGAGGCTGTGTGCTGCAACTATGGAAGCCCACACACCCTGGAGCCCACACGCCGCAACTGCTGAGCCCCATGTGCTGCAACTACTGAGGCCCGCGTGCTTAGAAGACTGTGCTCCACAAGAGAAGCCAGCACAATGAGAAGCTTGAACACCACAGTGAAGAGCAGTCTCCTGCTCACTGCAACTAGAGAAAGCCGGTGCACAGCAACGAAGACACAGTGCAGCCAGAAATAAATAAATGAATAAAACACACTGCACCATCTGTGTTTTTGTTTTTTAACTGTCTCATCCCACTAGAATATAAGTTCCATAATGTCAGGATTTCTGTCTGTTCTATTCACCTCCTAAACTGAACTAAACTCCTAAACTAAAATGAACTCCAGAATGCCCGAAACTGTACCTAGCATACAGTAGGTGCTCAATAAATGTTTGTTGAAAGTGCAAATGAAAAATGAGGTGTTCCAAACAAGCAAACTTCCAGCATGGAGGAGTTTGGATTTGAGCTCAACTGGCGAGATCTGCAGTCATGAAATCTCAGACCCTGTGGTCCAAGCTCTGAGCTTCCCTGGGGAAAAGGGGACACAGCAGGTGGGGGTCCTCACCTCTGAGGGGCAGGGCTTCTCGCAGCCCTGGCAGTGTGTCCAGCTCCTGCATGCTACCACGGCTGACCGAGGCAGTGGAGTTGGCAAGGCGGATGGCACGACGCTTGGCCCTGCGGGGGCAGCAAGAAGATAGCAGGCTGCCAGCTCCCACTGGCTGGGAGGACACGGAAGTGCTGCGGCTGCTGCGACTACCCAGCGAGACAGCACCCAGGGCCTCGCTGAAGGTTAGCTCGTCCGTGAATTCATGGCACTGTGGGCAGAATGGAGGCATGATCACAAGGCACCACACAGACACTGACCTCACCCCCAGGCCCTTGATCAGGCCACTCCTTTCTGTCAGTTGCTCTCTCTTCCCTTCCCCTGCCCACCCTTCAAGACTCAGCTCTACTGAGGCCTCTTCCAGGAAGCCCTGTGTGATTTCTACAGTTAGTAGTGAGCCTCCCATTCCAGGAGGGAGCTAGCTTGGTGGAAAAGGGACCCCCTTCATTCTGCCATACCACCTCTCATTAGGCCTCACCGTTGTCTTCTCTAGACAGTGCAGCAAGTGGTGGTGTTGCTGCTCGAAAGCAGAGCGGTTCCTGACACACAGTGCCTGCTCCTCCCCACCGCCACTGTCCTGGAGTGGATAGAGCAGAGGGATAGGGTCAACCCCTTCCATCTCCTGTTGCTGTTCACCTCTCACCCCAATCTGAGCCCCTATCCACCTCAAGGCTCCCATTCTGCTTGTACTGCAGGAAGGCATTGGTAGTACCACTCTTTGCCAACCGAATCCTTGCCAGGCGCACCTTCTACAGAGAGAGGAGGAGAAAAGATCAGGCGGGCAAACAAAAGGAGACTGGCTTGGGGTGTGGGGAATAGTAGGTACTCAGGTGGAAGGTGCAGTTACCTGCTGTGCTCGGCGCTTGTCAGCACGCTGGTTCTGGTGGTAGATGCGGCTAAAGTTGGACACAATGACTGGCACAGGCAGGGCAATGACCAAGACGCCACTGAGTGAGCAGATGGATCCAAAAATCTTGCCAGCAATGGTGCTGGGCACCATATC
>SJXQ01008374.1:0-17637 GCA_006408695.1 Aepyceros melampus | reverse complement strand
CAGGTTGTAATATGTTTTCTGTTTGTTCCTTCTGGTTTTTGACCCTCTTCTCTGTCCTCCTTTCCCACCTTCTTTTGAGTTAACCAAATATATGTCCATATTTAATTGTTATTCTTCTATTGGCTTTTTTATTAAAAAATACTTGTTTATTTTTGTCTGCACTGAGTCTTTATTGTTGTGCACAGGCTTTCTCCAGTTGTGGTGAACGGGCTTCTCATTGTGGTGGCTTCTCTTGTTGTGGAACACGGGCTCCAGGTGCACGGGCTTCAGTAGCTGCAGCATGCAGGCTTAGTTGCCCTGCGGCATGTGGGAACTTCCTGGACCAGGGATTGAACCTGCGTCCCCTGCATTGGCAGGTGGATTCATAACCACTGGATCACCAGGGAAGCCCTCTATTGGCTTTTGAGTTGTACCTGTTTTCTTTTTGAGTTGTACCTGTTTGTCTTTTTTAGAGGTTGCCCTGGTGATTACAAAATGCATCCTTAATTTATTACAGTCAACTCAAAGTTAATATTGCACCATCTCATATGAGATGGAAAAATCTTGCAAAGCTATGGTTTCATTTCCCAAATCCTGTCTTTTGTGTTATTGTTATATATGCTATATCTACATATATTCTAAATGTCACAATTCAACTTGATCCCTTTGAAGCATGTTTTTAGCATATTTTGGAGATCTATAGTAACCCTTACTCTAGAGCTGAAGCGCATGGTCTTAAGGCAGGGTCTTTCTGGGGTGTCTGTTTCTCACTGGGGTATTGGGTAAAGATTCTCCACTCAGGCTGGTCAAAATCTGTCTCCCAGGAATGTGCAAGCATCCATTCAGTTCACGTAAGCCCAGGACTGATCTCTGCTTGGTCTCGCAGTGCCTCACTCTAAACCTGCACAGCCTAGCATTGGTCAAAGACCTAAAGCAATGCCTATGATGATTTCTGAAAGCCTGACTCTACAAAGCTCTTTTTTTTCCAGTACCATGCCTGCTAGTCCTAAGGTCTGAAATTTGATCTCTCCCACCCAGTTCAGCTATATTGCTATTCTTTTCCTAGGCTCCACTTCCCTCCAAGCGAGATTCTGAACCTGAGCCAGGCAGAAAGAATGTACAGTCTAGGCTCACTGTGTGCCCACCTTCAAGTTTTGCCCGCTAATTTTAGCATTTAGCTGTGGATCCAGTCCAGAGTAATTATTATTGTGGTATTCTAGTGGTAATTTTCCATTTCTCTCATTCCTTCTATATTTATTATTTGGAAATCTTATGCGAGGAAGAGTTGTCCCATCTCCAGCATTTATTTACTCATACAATCATATCACTGATTTATATATAAGTATGGAATCATGGATATTTAGTTTTTGGACTATAATACAGCACTATTGTTATTTTTTTGCTGCTCAGATTGTTCTACCTTTGGCTGTTGGGAGTTCTTTCAGATTGGCTCCCGCATCTTTATGACACAGTCTCATTTTTTTTACTTTCTGGCACCGCACAATGAGCCAGGCTTGTCTTGTTAAATTTCTCTTCATCAGCCTTAAAATCAGTCATTTCTCCAGGGAGCCCATGTTCCTTTTATTGGAGCGTGGCACTTAGAAACCAAGATCTGGGTACTAGATGTGCTTGTTACCTCTGGCATAGTACAATGCCTTCTCAATGGGCAGACTGAGAAACTGTCAGAGGAGACCATGAGAATACGACAGCTCAACCCAGTGTGGTAGGGAGCTTCTAAGACAGCTCCTCGTGGTCCTACTGATATTCATGATCTTGTGTAATCCTCTCCCTTGAGTAATTTGCTTCTAACCAACAGAATGCCCTAACGCTGAGGGAATGTCACTTCCATATTGGATTACAAGAGACTGTAACTTCCGTTTTGCTAGCGGACTCTTCTAACGTTGACTTTGATGAAGTAAACTACATATGTTGTGAGCTGCCTCATGGGAGGAAAGGCACACATAGTAAGGACTGAGGGCACCTCCAGCTGACAGCCAACAAGGAACTGAGGCCCTCAGTTTAACAGGCTGCAGAAAACTGAGGTCTGCCCCAAACCATATTAGCACGGAGCAGATTCTTTTCCAGTCCCCCTTTCAGATGAGCCCTCAGTCCCACCCACACCTCCCCTGACTGCACTCTTGTTACAGCCACTGGAGCAGAGGACCCAGCTAAACCAGCCTAGATTCCTGACCTGCAAAAACTGGGAGATAATGAGTGCATCATTTTTTAGCCACTAAGATTGTGGTCATTTGTTACAGAGAGAGAGATAGCAAATAGAGTATCCTTACTTGAATCCTAGAACAGGAAAAAGACATTTGTGAAAAAACCAGTGAAATCCAAATAGTCTGGACTTCCTACTACTGTGCCAATGTGATTTTCCTAGCCTTAATAAATGTGCCATGGTTATTAAAGCTGTTAACATTAGGGGGAGCTGGATTGTAGCTATGAGAACTCTCCACTATCTTTGCCACACTTCTGTAAATCTGAATTATTCCAGAATACAAACTTAAACCATTTCTGGGTGTTATATGTTATCTTTGTAAAATAAATAGAATATAGCAAATTTGAAGAGAAAAAAAAGCTATCAGAACTACCATTCTGGTGGTAGAGGCTAAGCAACCAGGCTCTAGGACTCACAGTACATTAAACTAGAAAGGTGCAAGGCAGTGTGGTCGTCAGTCTGACTGGGGAAACACAGGACCAGGCTAGGTCCCAGTGCTCAGGGGTCAATGTTTGATGCGGGTGACACAGGAGGCAGCCTGATACCTGTCTGGGAGTCAGTTAGGTTAAGAAATTCTAAGAGTATTTTTTCCTAACCTAAGATACCTGTGTTTTTTCACTTCCATTTAAATCCCACCCCCCAATGTCAACATCTGTTCCAAAACCAAGTTGTCTGCTTATTCCTCTGCCTTTACGGCTTTTGTCTTTGCCATTTTCACCATCTGGAATACCTCTACTGTTTTCCAGTAGATATCATCATATACTCTTTATGTTTCAAAAGTGAACTTGCAAGAAAATCTCTTTTGGCTCATCTGTCCTCAGTGACATTTTTCAGACCAGAGCCCTCACTTACCTAACTTTACCATTAAGCTCTTCATCCACTTACCAGTTGTGTATCTTCAGATAGTTCTTAAACTCTTAATCTGTGTTTCTGAAGACATGAAATAGGAATAGGAACCAGTACTACCTTGATAAAAACTCCTTAGAATAATAAATTGGGTACAACACTTGCAACCGGCTGCCAGGCAGATAGTTGAGGACTGATTTTATTTGTACATTGTTTTCCTCCAGCCCCTCTACCTAAATTGTTTTTTATTCATCCTCTCAAATCTGTTTCTTCCAAGAACCTTTTTCCCTCCTGGCCTTCATGAGCCATGCTCACTCCACAGACCAAAACAAGGACAGGAGGCTCTTTGCCAAAGTTAAAAGCGCATCAAACACGCCTAGCATTTATTAATCACAAACTTACAGACCCCTCAGAACACCCTCCTCGGGGCATGGCCCCAACAATTCAAAGCTGACCTTGGGTGTATGTGTAGGAGGGATGGGGATGAGCAGGGAGTGTCTCTTGATAACTCTGAAATGGGGAGGATTTCTCCAAATGGAGAACTGGGTGGATGCCAGAGGTTGGGGGTGA
The DNA here is from genome assembly GCA_006408695.1 of Aepyceros melampus. Taxonomy (NCBI): domain Eukaryota; kingdom Metazoa; phylum Chordata; class Mammalia; order Artiodactyla; family Bovidae; genus Aepyceros; species Aepyceros melampus. The sequence continues at coordinate 14,021 of SJXQ01008374.1, read as the reverse complement.
CAGCTTCTGAGTAGGGGGTGGGAGTCAAAAAATCAGATAAACAGAAGAGTGGTTATGTATGCTTTTGCAATCCTCCCCCTATGCCTCTGTCTTGGTGGGATAGGCTTCCATGTGTTTCCGGGCTGGGGAACTCCCTGGAAGGGTCCCTTCCTTCATCTGTTCCTCTACATGTTGAAAAAGAATACTGTGGTGCTGGTTGTGTAAAACTGGACCAAGTACTCCCTAATCTCCATCACCTCTCCAGTCTACCCCTGAAAGGAATGAATCAATACTCTGCCTAAGGGCGCAGGGTCTAACTCTCACTCACAGCTGATCTAGGTCTGGAATGTCAACTAATTCGATTTCAAGATCTGCCCCCTTCTTCAAGGGCAAGGCCAGCTTAAAGCCCTCTTAGGTTAGGTCAAGTTGGTCCCAGGTTAAGACGGGGCGGGGGTCGGGGGGAGCTTAAGTACCACTCCTCCCTGCAGTATGGAATGCTGGATGGGATATTGCTAAGAGACAATGACTGGGATGTCCACAAAGCTGCCTGATCTTACTGACTCCTCCACACCTGAAATACTTGCGCTAAGTTGTTCCTATAGGGAAGGGGCAGGGCCTGAGTCCTCCATTGTTACAAAGCCAGGACTGAGTTCCCCAGTGAAGGGGCTGGCTCTCATCCTCACTTCTGTTCCTTGCCTGGGCAGGGTAGGATTCACAGGGGAAGGGACAGGGCTTAAACACTTAAGCTGGGACCGCCATCATTTTGACTCCTCTTCCTTCCCAGGATGGACTAGACTGGTGGTTCCAAGAGAGGGGATGGAGCAGTATCCGGACACCTCTTTATCCCAGGAAACTAGCTAGGACAGTCCCTAGGGGCCAGGGCCAACCTCATCCCATCTCTTTCCCTCACCTGGGCAAGGGTCCCACGGGACAAGGTCAGGCTGTGATCTGCAGGAGACAGGCCCTGATGTCCCTACCTTCTCCATGCCTGAACAGCTGCACTGGCCTGTCCTGTGGGGAAAAGGTGGGGCCTCATCAAGTCTCCTTTTCCCCGGGGTACACCTGGACAGGGCAGTCTCATGGAAAGGTGGGGGAAAAGGTGGGGCCTCATCCTGACAGTTCCTCCCTTCCTGGGTGGGGAAGTCCCAGGGGAGGGGTGAGGCGTGATCAGGACTCCTCCTCCATGCTGAAGCTGCTGCAGCGACTGCTGGCCTTGGAGACTGCAGGGGATACTGAAGAAAGCAGGGGATCAGAGGCAGCCTGCAGTGGGGACAGGGTGCCCCCTGACAGTGCCCCCACCACCCCCTCCTCCTCCATCAGAATGTCCTCCAGCCCCAGGTGGAAGGGGTTGCCGAGATCCCCCAGGTGGTCGCTGGGAAAGTGCAGGTCCAGAAGTGCATCCGAGGGTGGTGGTGGGGGCTGCTGATGGGGAGCACTTGGGGCAAGGCCCCCTCTGCATGAAAAATTGCTGTGCTGGCCTGCCTTCCTATTCAGCATCCAGCTGCTCTGGCTTGAGACTGTCAGAGGCTGAAGTTGCAGCCAGCGAGAGCAGCCCTGGGGTGGGAGGCACGGGCAGACCATGGATCTGGGCCTGCAGCTCCAGCTCCTGGATTCGGAGCTGCAGGCTGCGGTTGGCTTGCTCCAGGGGTCGCTGCCGGCTCTCTAGGTCTTTGGAGCGCTGTTGCTCCTTCTGCAACTTGCGGATGTAATCCACGGAGGCTTTTAGGATGACATCGTCAATCTCCTTCTCTGAGCTAGACCCGATGGTGAGCAGTGCCATGGGGCTGTTGGGAGCACTGCTGGGACCAGGAGCGTGGGCAGCCTCGGGGGTGGGCAGCGGCTGGGCACTAGCACCCCCTGGTGGTGGGGTGAGGGCCTGGGAAGCCAGCTTGGGCCCAAGTGTGGTGGACAGGTACCGTTTCGCCTGCTGTAGATGAGAGCGTGTTGGGTTCTCCAGATGGGTCTGCACCTGAGCACCTCCCTGAGCACCTGAGCTGGGGAAGGACGACCCAGTGTGTGGCCCCCAGCAGAGACGCCAACCACAGAGATGGCGGGAGAGGCAGGTGCAGGACTAGGGAAGGGAGAGGCCTGTTCCCCGACGCTCACGCCTCTCCTGTTCCTGGGCCTGGGCCCGCATTAGCTGCTGCCGCAGCAAGACCCGCGATGAAGAAGAGGACGACATGGCAGGGGTCCTGGAGCCCTCTGCAGAAGATGATGCAGAGAGTGTAGCTGGGGTGGCTGGGGTGGCCTTGAGCGTAGCGATAGGGGTTGGCTTCTGAGCTCGTAGAAGCTGTCAGGATCAAGGACGTTTTCTAACTCGATGTCAGCAACAGTCCCGGACTCCGGAAGCAAAGAGTTCAGGCCATAGTTCCTTAAGATTCAAAATAATAAGCCTGGATCCCAGCTCCTCGATCTAACAATCACTTGTACAACTTGAGCAGCTGGGCTGAGTCGGCCGGCCTGCGGTCCTCCAACAACAGGAACACTGCTCGAGGGCCCTCCACGCTGGCCTCTACGCCGTCCCGAGCTGGCTTGGCCGCATGAGACATGACGCCCGGCCCCGGGTGAGCCCTGCAAGGCCGGTCGGGCCTCGGCCCAGTCCCCCTAACAAATTAAGAGTCCCCTCCCCTGCTCGCCACCGCCTCCTCTGCTAAGCCATGGAGCGAGCTCAAAATTGTAATTCTAAAAGACACATGCACCCCAATATTCACTGCAGCACTATTTACAATAGCCAGAGCATAGAAGCAACCTTAGTATCCATCAACAGAGGAGTGGATAAAGAAGATGTGTACGTATATGCAATGGAGTATTACTCAGCCATAAAAAGAATGAAATACTCTAATTTGCTGCAACATAGATGGACCTAGAAATTGCCTACTATGTGAAGCAAGCCAGACACAGAAAGATAAATATATCTCTTATATGTGGAACTGTGAAGGGAAAAGGGTACAAATGCACTTATTTACAAAGCAGACAGATGTAGAAAGCAAACTAATGGTTACCAGGAGATGCTGGGGACATAAATTGGGAGATAGGACTGACATATACACACTACTATATATAAAATAGATAACTAAAATCAACCTAGTGTATAGCACAGGCAACTCAACTCAGTACTCAGTAATAACCTATATGGTAAAAGAATGGATATATGTACATGTATCATTGATTCACTTTTCTGTACACCTGAAACTAACACAACATTGTAAGTCAACCACACTCCAATAAAAAGGGAGAAAAAAAGAGAGAGAGGAGAGAGAGAGAGATCCCGTAGGCAGTCAAGGCTAAGAGCCAGTCTGGACAATAAGTTCCACAGGAATTCACAAAAAAGGGAGATGACTCCCTTCCGGGGAGGACAAATGCTACTTTTAGTTTCTTCTCATATTGTGGAAGAGACATTATGTTCTCTTTAGAAAGTGTCTGTGTATGGGTTTATTATTGTTAACAAAATGACATATTTATACAGCATCCGTCCAAGAAATAGAGCATTTTTATAGACACCACTTAATCTCGTTTATCTTCAATTCATCCCGCGTAATGTAATTAGAAGAAAAATTTATTACAAATACAGATAAAGCAGATCAGTACTTTGCCTGAATTTACACTGCAAGTTTATTCTGAAAATCTGACTCCACTGAATTTGCTTCCCAGAAAGGTTTCAGAAAGAAAAATCTTTAAACAGTCCTGGCTAAAATGAACCTGTTTAATTCTGAAATTTATCCAAATATACAATTAGCACATGCGTACCCCATAATATTCATTGGATATTCATTGGAAGGACTGAATATTCATTGGAAGGACCGATGCTGAGCTGACGTTCCAATACTTTGGCCACCTGATGTGAAGAATGGACTCACTGGAAAAGACCCTGATGCTGGGAAAGATTGAGGGCAGGATGAGAAGTGGGTGACAGGATGAGATGGTTGGATGGCATCACTGACTCGATGGACATGAGCTTGAGAAATGAGGTAATATCCTGAAGTTTCAATAATCCTACTTTCCTATTTTACTGTCCCCATAAGTCAACAACATTGAATACACTAGTGTGTTTACTCAGTTAAGGTTTTCACCTGTCCAATTTTCCCAGAACTTTCCCACTTTTAGTACTAAAAGTCCAGTGCCCAGTAAACCTCTCAGTCCTGGGCAAACCTGGACAGTCTCTACTGAAAGTAGAAGTAACCATTCTTGGAGCCTGAGAACCTGCATTCCTAACAAGTCTCCACGTGATGCTGATGCCCTTAGATGCAGAATCACACTTTGAAAAGAAGTACTGGAGGTACAGGGCTTCTCTGATAGCTCAGTTGGTAAAGAATCCACCTGCAATGCAGGAGACCCTGGTCCAATTCCTGGGTCGGGAAGATCCGCTGGAGAAGGGATAGGCTACCCACTCCAGTTTTCTTGGGCTTCCCTTGTGGCTCAGCTGGTAAAGAATCCACCAGCAATGCAGGAGAACTGGGTTCGATCCCTGGGTTGGGAAGATCCCCTGGAGAAGGGAATGGCTACCCACTCCAGTATTCTGGCCTGGAGAATTCCATGGAATGTATAATCCATGGGGTCGCAAAGAGTCAGACACTACTGAATGACTTTCACTTCACTAACTCAGTATATTCAAAATATTACTTTAGGGCTTCCCAGGTAATGCTAGTGGTAAAGAACCCACCTGCCAATGCAGGAGACCTAAGAGGCATGGGTTCAGTCCCTGGGTTGGAAATATTCCCTGGAGGAAGGCATGGCAAGCCACTCCAGTACTCTTGCCTGGAGAATCCCATGGAGTGAGGAGCCTGGAGGGCTACAGTCCATAGGCTCACAAAGAGTCAGACAAGACTGAAGCGCTAACATACACTAGAGGTACTAGGTAGACTTCAAGTTGGGCATAGGTAACAGATGGTACAGCTGGTGTCTTGGCACCAAGGAGCTAGAAGCAGACCATGTTAGGTAGAGATATATCCTAGGGATGAAGACTAACATGGCAGGACTCAGGCTATGAGGAACTGGAGTACTAGTCAGATAATCACAAGAGAATCTCCATCATAAAGAAGCATGACAAACACTTTCCTGGAAGCCCTGTCCTTCCAATGCAGGGGGTGCAGTTTCGATCCCTGGTCAGGGAACAAAGACTCCACATGCCTTGAGATGTGGCCAAAAATTAATTAATAAATAAAATGCAAATTAACAAAAAAGAAAAAATGAGAATATTCTGAACAGAAAAATATTTTTTAAAAAAGAAATATGGCCAAGACCCTTCTACTAGATGTCCAATTTGTCCGAACTCTCGTGGGCTCTCAACCTTAGATCAAGGCAAAATTCAGTTCTAGGGCAACAATGCAAGGCTTAGTCGCTCAGTTGTGTCCAGCTCTTTGTGACCCTGTGGACTATAGCCTGACAGGCTCCTCTGTCCATGGAATTCTCCAGAAAAGAATACTGGAGTGGATTGCCATGCCCTCCTCCAGGAGACCTTCCCAACCCAGGGATCGAATCCAGGTCTCCTGCATTGCAGGTGGATACTTCTCCATCTGAGCCACCAGGAAGCCCACAACAGTGCAAGGTCCCAGACTTAATGTCCAGTCACTGGAGCCCCTGAATTAGGAATTCTTAAAGATCCCCTGACAAAGATAAAAGTGTGAGGACCCACCATCCTTGTTTTCCCAGGACTTTCCTGATTTTAGCACTGAAATGCCAAGGCCTGAGTAATTTCTCGGTCCTAGGACAGCTGGTCACTCTAAACGTGATCTTAGGAGACCGGAACTCAGATCCACCTGTATCTCCTGGTCTGGTGGCTGCAACCATAAGAGACAAGGGCAGAGGTAAGTCAAAGATGGGCCAGTTGGAGATGTGGGCAGCGAGTCAAGATGGTATATCCGCCTATGGTCTTCAAGAGAGAGAAAAAGGGCAGTCAGAAAAGTAGTCTATAAATGTTGAAGTGCATTTGCTTTAAATGGTCAAAAAACGCTAAATGACTCCACAGCCCTGCAGTTTTTCTAAACTCATGAAAGTGGAAAAGTTCAGCACAAACAGAGTAATCCAGACACCCCGTAGATGGAAGTCATCCTCACTGCCTTTTGACAATCATCACACACACTTAAGATCCCATTGTAAGTATAACCTTAAAGAGCCCTGATATGTACACACACATCCCAATAGGGAAAAAAATTTTGTCAACATTGGCAGAGTATGCTCTGTTATTCTGGATGCCCCTCCCCTCAAAAAAAATCAGCCAAGTAGAGTAAACACAGTTCAAGATGATTGAAACACAAAAGAATATTTAAATCTAGGAAAACATTCTGTCTTGTTGAAACATAATTTCACCTAAGATCCTTAGTGCCATTAGCTAGCATAGTTATCAACATTCCACTAGTAATTAACATTCCACCAAAATGGGAAGCATGAGGCCACTATGGACAAAAGCACATACTATGAGTAATAATAAATTTTTAAGTTGTTCTTCATGAAGGTCATTCACATACTGTACAAAAACAGATTGAGGGGCTTCTCTGTTGGTCCACTGGTTAAAACTTCACCTTTTATTGCAGAGGGTGCAGATTTGATCTGTGGTCAGGGAGTTAAAATCCCACACACCTCATGGCCAAAAAGCCAAAACATAAAACAGAAGCAATGTTGTAACAAAGACTTTAAAAAATCGTTTAAAAAACTATATTTAAGAATTAAAAACAAAACATTTTCCAACCATAACAAGGATCATCTTTCAGGAAAGCACCTAAACCCGCATAAAGAATCCACCAGCTAATGCTGAACTAACCCAAATCCCCAGGCACCAAGCATACCTTGCTAAATGCTGCTTACATGGAAATAATCTCCTGGGTCACACTTAAAATAGTCGCTATGGTGATGAACTTCAGTCTAAATGGATGAGGAAAAGAATGCCCCAGCATGCTGAGTCTTCATGGATTGAGAAGAAATAGATACAACCAGCGTCTTCAAAATGCAAGTATAGGGACTTCCCTGGTGGTCCAGAGGTTAAGAATTCACCTTGCAATTCAGGACATGCATTCGATCCCTGATTGGGGAACTGAGATTCCATATGCTGAGGGGCAACTAAATCTGCATTCCACAACTACTGAGCCTTTGCAACAACTAAAGAGTATGTGCACCTTAATGAAGACCTCAAGTGCCACAACTAAGACCCAACACAGCCAAAGAAAGAAGGAAAGAAAGAAAGATATATATAATATATACTGGGACTTCCCTGATGACTCAGATTGTAAAGAATCTGCCTGCAATGCAGGAGACCCATTGCCTGGAGAATTTCATGGACAGAAGAGTTTGGTGGGCTACAGTCCAGGTCACAAAAAGAGTCGGACACGACTGAGCAACTAACACACACATACATATTTTAAACGCAAGTATGTTTCTCCTGAATGAGCCAATTGTCCAATAAAATGAAACAGAAGGACCCAAGGAGGACCCCCTCAAAGAGCCTGAGTGAGAGTTCAGAGAAGGAAATGGCAACTGACTCCAGTATTCTTGCCTAGAGAATCCCAGGCACAGAGGAGCCTGAGGGGCTGTCATCTATGGGGTCACACATGAGTCAGACACTACTGAAGTGACTTAGCAGCAGCACCAGAGAGTTCAGAGCACACTGAAAAAAGACTGAAAATCTCCTGGATAATCTTGGAGAAAGTGCCAAAGAAACAAAGATTGACTCACTCGTGCAATCACTCATTCAACAAATAGTTTTTGAGTGACATCTGTATGACACCAGATCCAGGTGTTTGAGTATTATCCAAATTCCTAAGTGGAAGCCTTAATACGTAATGTGATGGTATTGGGAGGTGAAGTCTTTAGGAGGTGGTTAGATCATGAAGGTGAAGCCTGCATGATGGGTTTTGGTGCCTTTATAAGAAGAAACATGCAAACTTGCTCTACCTCTCTCTGCCCTGAAGAATACCGTGAGAAGGTGGCCATCGATAAGCCAGAAAGCAGGCCCTCACCAGACGCTGAATCTGCTGCTCTCCCACTTGATGTGTTACTGAGACATAGAGGGTATAAGTGGTTGTAACCCCTTCTAGATCCTGGGACCTACTCAGCAAATACAATAGCTACACCAGTTCTAAACAATACATTTGGTGGGGGGGGGGGAACATTGAAGTTTAAGGTTTTGTTTTGTTTTGTTTTCCAAACTGAGAAGCTACTGCACACTGTAATGAAATGTTCTGCTCATTCAGAATTAATCCCTAGAGAGGTGGCTGGCAGAGGTCCCACCTCCCAATATGAAAAACCCAAGAGGCAGAAGACCTACCTGCTCCAAGTCAGAAAATGGGTCTTTCCTCCACCCAGGTCTAAGCCAGGCTTTGCCTCCCTGCATGCTTGCCAGAGCCTGGCCCTCCTTATATGTCTATTAATTAAAAAAAAAAAAAAAACCCTAAGTTAACCAGAGTCAAATTCTGTATTTGAAACCAAGACTCCTGGGCATGATACATCCACACAATTATAAGAGAAAATACCTTTGAAATATTTTTTTAGTGAGTGGGTAGAAGATAGAAAGGGGTGAGAGAAGACAGAAAGGGAAGGGAAAATGAATGTTCCATCCATCAGAGGGAAAAAAGTTTTTAAAATGTGTACTGTCTTTTGATTTCTTTTGGACTCAACTTATGGATCCATGAGCCAATGACCACTGGTAGTCAGTATATTAGTAGAAATCAATTTGTGGGGACAGAAGGAATAAACACAATGTCATGCCTACACAAACAGCAGCAGGTTGACAATTCAAAGCTATAAAAAAAAAAAAAGATCAGTACCCCTCCAAACAATAATTGGTCCCTGACATCTATAGGCCAAGTATTGTCAGACACACATCCATGGCTGTCAGTATTCAATGTCATTTTCACTATCTGTGCACAAGTTAGTGGAAAACAAAACAATAAAAAAACACTGTTCAGATTCTTTTTTAATCTAATCTGTGTATATAATTGTTTACCAATTTTTTTTTTCTTTGCAGAGGGAACAGGGCTTAATTTATGAGCAAATTGCTAGAGGGAATTTTTATTAACCACACAATTTCTTTTTAAGAGGGTTCATATATTAGAAGAGAACCCCTTCCCTCCTCCTCACTCCTCCCTGGCATTATTGTCTAGAAGCCATTTCTGTCAGAGGGGAGGAAAGGAGTTCCATTTGGGAAAAGGAGTAACTCTAATTCCTAGGTAATAGAATACTGACTCTGCTGTGGAAATGTGGAAGAGGTGCCATTAACCTCTTCCTGTTTTGGGATTATTCTTTTAGTCTGGTATTCTTTGAAAGTGAAAAGTGAAAGTTGCTCAGTCATATCCAGCTCTTTGCGACCCCCATGGACTATAGCCCATGAGGCTCCTTTGTCGATGGAATTCTCCAGGTAAGAATACTGGAGCGGATTGCCATTCCCTTCTCCAGGGGATCTTCCCAACCCAGGGATCAAACCCAGGTCTCCTGCATTGCAGGTGGATTCTTTACCCTCTGAGCCGCTAGGAAAGTCCCAGGTGTTCTTTAGGGGCAACTAATTTATGAAATCTATTTATTCAAAATAATCATTAATCTTTTCTGTTTTCTGAAGTTCACTGCCAACACTTGGGCTTCCCTGGTGGCTCAGGGGTAAAGAACCCACCTGTCTCTGCAGAAGAAGTGTGTTCAATCCCTGGGTCAGGAAGATCCCTGAAGAAGGAAATGGCAACCCACCTCCAGGATCCTTGCTTGGGAAATTCAATGGACAGAGGAGCCTGACGGTGGGGTGGGGGTGGGGGGGTTGTTGCTCAGTACATGGGATCACAAAAGGGTCAGACGTGACTTAATGACTAAGCAACAACAAATATATTATGCGGCACTTCCAGACCTTAAAAGCAAAAATGATGGTGCTTAAGGCTCCAGATTTTCCGTTCCACAGCATAAACCCAACATAGCAAGGCACAGACACTGGGCATTTCCCCCTGGAGTCACTCTGCCTTATTATCAGGCGGACTTAAATATCCTTCCCTGGAAGGGGCACAAAACCTCGCATTGTAAGACAAACACTCTGGAGTCAGTACAAAGAGGCGCAGTCATGTTTCAGGATGTGGTTTCAGCCAAAGGTGATAGGATCACAAGGCTGGGTTAAGAGAGGAAGAAACAATCAGGAGTTGTCTTGAGTGTGTTTCCACTACCTGGAGTCTTCCTGTTCTTTTCCCTCTCTCACTCTCTAAGAATCTCAGTTACCGCTGATGGGAGTAATTAGTCATAAGAGCTAGAAGCAAAAACTTTAGGACACTTGAGCTCTTTGGAACACAATGTGATAATAGTAGGGAACTCACAAATGAATTACTGAATCGAGGGTGGATTCGATTACACCTGAGAACCTGTCCTATGATATTATTTGAAAAGATTGTTCTGAACTATATATGAGTTAAAACACTCTCAAAACATTCTGTTCCACCTAAGAACTATTAACACTCCAGTAGTCACACCCAGGTGACAAATATTTACTCTCTGGATCTTTGGTCTAGTTCACTTTTCCATCATTAGATTCAACATAAAGGTGTCACATTACATACAGATAACTGTGTTAATGATAATCACCCATTCATTGATTCATACATTCAAGCATGGAAAAAAACATAAACATACATATGCATAATACATATTCATTCACAAATATCACAAAACCTCTATCTTCCAAAATGATTGATTTGACATGCTTCAATTGTCTGTTTCTCAGTGGGAATTTAATTCATGGTCAGTATCACGCAACTCAAAATAGCCTCAACCGTGGCTGGTACTCATCCTTTGTAAACGGAAAAGAGAGAGTTTTCTTTAGCTACTTTCTCTTCACTTCTCACATTAACCTAAATTTCCATATAACCCCTGGCCATGTAATTCTATATAGAAATGTACATATAAATACATCTACATATATGAGTATTGTTGGTTATTTCGCAGAAGTAGATATGCTACAAATGAACCTACCTATGAAACAGAATCAGAGACGTAGAGAGTAGACTGGTGGTGCCAAGGGGGAGTGTGGGGAGAATATTGGACTGCTAGTTTGGGATTAATGTAGATGCAAATTGGCATTTAAAGAATGAATAAACAGCAAGGTCCTACTGTATAGCACAGGGAACTACATTCAATATCCTGTGGTAAATCAGAATGAAAAAGAATGTATACATATATACGTATATGTCTATATAATTGAGTCATTTCACTGTACAACAGTAATTAACATGACTTTGTAATTCAATTATACTTCAATATAAAATCAATTTTAAAAAGGGAGGGAACCCTACAATTTGTATATCTGGCTGTCCTCACTCAAAAGTACCTTGTGGAAGTCACTACCGGTCAAGAGATTAGCACTAACTCATTATTTCTAATAAGTTTTTTGCCTCTATAAACATAAAGCCTTATATATAGATGCCTTCTTTTCTATGGAACAGAGTCCATGAACTGGAATTGCTGAGCCAAAAAGTATGCATATTTTTTCAATTTAATAGATGTTGGCAGATGGATTCCCAAAACCTATAACACTTCATATTTCTACCAGCCGTGAGAGTAATCCATTCCCTAAGTCACCACCAGCAAGAGTACCATAGTTATTTTCCAATTTTGTCAGTCTGGTGTAAAACAACATTTTATTTTTATTTTTATTTGAATTTTGCTTGCTAATACTGAATTTCAGAATCTTTCTGTTACTTTATTGGCCAGTTTGGATTGCCCATTTTTCAGTCATTTCTCTTTTTTGTTAAATGTTTAGCTGTTTTGACAAATCAGTTATAAATATTTTATTCTAAATTGAATGCTTGTTATTGTTTTGTCATATCAAGGTTCTTAGCTTCTATAAATTTAAACATGCCATCTTTTATAGCTTCTGAATTTCTATAGCTTCTGGAAAAAAAAGTGGTCCTCAGTGCATAGAATTTATATATTTAGTTTTTAGATCATCTTATACGACTTCAGTGATTTTATTAATATTTTGACCATGTAAGCTTTTTAGCCATCTGGAATTTATATTTAAATGTAGAATAAGAGTGGTACCTCTTATTCTAGAAGACAGCTCAGTTGGCAGAGCAGAGGACTACAGTGAATGAGCTGGGGCAATCCTTAGGTTGCTGGTTCAATTCCCACTGGAAGGACTTTATGTGGACTTCAGGGGTTTCCCCAGTGGCTCAGTTTGTAAAGAATCTGCCTGCAATGCAGGGATGCAGGTTCAATCCCTGGGTCAGGAAGATCCCCTGGAGAAGGGAATGGCAACCCACTCCAGTATTCTTGCCTGGGAAACCCCATGGATAGAGGAGCCTGGCAGGCCATCGTCCCTGGGGCTGCAAAGAGACAGACATGACTTAGCAACTAAATGACCACCAAGCTTTTTAGCCATCTGGAATTTATATTTAAATATAGAATAAGATAGCGACCCACTTTTCTTCCAAGTAGGTAGACTATTTTCCAAACATCATTTATTAAATGATTGATTTGATTTCTCCCTAAAATGACCTATCATTTTAGAAATATACATAACATTGGACTCTATTTCTTCACAGTTCATTCTATTCCTTTACCAATACAATACGACTAAGACGCAGTAGCTTGATTAAACGTTCAGGATCTCTCACTATTCCCCCTTTGCATATTTTCTTAGCTATTCTGGGGCATCTGTTCTTCAACATGGGCTTTAACCTTCTCTGACCAATCATCTTCCCAGAAAGTACCAATTCTAATTTTAGCACATTATGCTTACACATTTATTAGGTGTATGTACTTAAAGTTTGTGTTATTAACTACTCTTGTCCAACAAGTGTGCTTTCCATTTGTTCAAATCTTCCTTAATTTCTTTCAGTAAGATTTTATCATTTCCCTTATAGAGAAAATGTATCTATCTTACCCAATTAATTCTTAAGCATTTTATATTTTTTCAATGATTGTAAATAAGAAAATTTTCCCATTTCTCTAAGTTAAAGTATATAAAAACTACTGCCTCTTAAAAAATTTATCTTGTATCCATGCCCTCACCAAGTTGTCCTTTTCAAATCTAGTGATATTTAGTACAGCATCTAAATTTCCAAGCATACAAAATCATCATCAAAAAAAGATCATTTTATCAATTTTTTTCAAAATAAGTTTATATCCTTTTTTTTTTTCCAGTTGGCTGCACTGGGCAACTTGGAGGATCTTAGTTCCCTGACCAGGGATTGAACCTGGGGCCCTGCAGTGAAAGCACCAGGTCCTCACCACTGACCCACCAGGGAACTCACAATATATGATCTATTTTATTTTATTACCTTCTGTATCCACCAGCATCTCCAAGATAATGTTAAGCATAATGGTGGTAGTGCTGTCCCTATCTAGCTAATTTAATTAAGACAGTTTTTATGTTTTAAAATTTAAAACATTTGCTGAGTGGCTTTATATTTTCTTATTTCATAATCTATCTCTCTTGATAATTTTATAAGAAATAGCTAATGATTTCTATCAAATGCCTTTTAAGCATATAGTGGTAAAATTACTTTTTTTCTTCGATGTATTCATAGAATAGATTATGTGATAGATTTCCTGATACTCAAAAACTCATAAAATCTTGAATAGGGAAACTGCTCTGTAAAATGCATTGCAGATACTGTTTTGTAAAATTTATTAAGAATTACCCTCTACTGAGACTTCCCGGGTGGTCCAGTGGTTAAGGCTCCTTGCTCCCAGCACAGGGGGCCAGTTTCCATCCCTGGTCAGGAAACTAGATCCCACATGCTGCAAATAAGAGTTCACATGCCACAGCTAAGACTTCATGAGGCCAAATAAATAAACACCTTTTAAAAAAATTACCTTCTACATTCCTTAGCAACCTATCATTTTATTTATTGGCCATCTTTAGCAGATTCGTTTGAAAGTTATTTCAGCTTGATAGAATGGATTTGAAAGCTTTCCTTCAACAGTTCAAATAATACTGCAGTAGTCTACTTTTTAAAGATTTAAATTCTCCAATCCAGGCTTCAGCAGTACATGAAACGTGAACTTCCAGATGTTCAAGTTGGTTTTAGAAAAGGCAGAGGAACCAGAGATCAAATTGCCAACACCCGCTGGATCATCAAAAA
>SJXQ01008373.1:592816-627462 GCA_006408695.1 Aepyceros melampus | reverse complement strand
TATCCTATCATTTTGCCTTTTCATACTGTTCATGGGGTTCTCAAGGCAAGAATACTGAAGTGGCTTGCCATTCCCTTCTTCAGTGGACCACATTCTGTCAGACCTCTCCACCATGACCCTCCCATCTTGGGTTGCCCTGCAGGCATGGCTTGGTTTCATTGAGTTAGACAAGGGTGTGGTCCTAGTGTGATTAGATTGACTAGTTTTCTGTGAGTATGGTTTCAGTGTGTCTGCCCTCTGATTCCCTCTTGCAACACCTACCATCTTACTTGGGTTTCTCTTACCTTGGGCATGGGGTATCTCTTCACGACTGCTCCAGCAAAGAACAGCCACTGCACCTTACCTTGGACGAGGGGTATCTCCTTACCGCCACCGTTCCTGACCTTCAATGTAGGATAGCTCCTCTAGACCCTCCTGTGCCTGCCCAGCCACCACTCCTCGGGTTGCTCCTCCCTGCCGGCCCTGGCCTCGGGCGTGGGTGGCTCGTCTCAGCTGCCGCTCCTGGCCTCGGGGGTGAGGTGGCTTCTCCCAGCGAAGTCGGTAGCTCTCAGCCGCCTCCGCCGCCTGCGCTCAAGTGCAGCGGCCGCCTCCGCCGCCTGCGCTCAAGTGCGGCAATTTGAGCACAGTTGCACTCATCTCACATGCTAGTAAAGTAATGCTCAAAATTCTCCAAACCAGACTTCAGCAATATGTGAACCGTGAACTCCCTGATGTTCAAGCTGGTTTTAGAAAAGAAAGAGGAACCAGAGATCAAATTGCCAACATCCGCTGGATCATGGAAAAAGCAAGAGAGTTCCAGAAAAACATCTGTTTCTGCTTTATTGACTATGCCAAAGCCTTTGACTGTGTGGATCACAGTAAACTGTGGAAAATTCTGAAAGAGATGGGAATACCAGACCACCTGACCTGCCTCTTGAGAAACCTGTATGCAGGTCAGGAAGCAACAGTTAGAACTGGACATGGAACAACAGACTGGTTGCAAATAGGAAAAGATGTTTTTTTGGGCTCCAAAATCACTGCAGATGGTGACTGCAGCCATGAAATTAAAAGGCGCTTACTCCTTGGAAGAAAAGTTATGACCAACCTAGACAGTATATTCAAAAGCAGAGACATTACTTTGCCGACTAAGGTCCGTCTAGTCAAGGCTATGGTTTTTCCTGTGGTCATGTATGGATGTGAGAGTTGGACTGTGAAGAAGGCTGAGCGCCGAAGAATTGATGCTTTTGAACTGTGGTGTTGGAGAAGATCTTGAGAGTCCCTTGGACTGCAAGGAGATCCAACCAGTCCATTCTGAGGGAGATCAACCCTGGGATTTCTTTGGAAGGAATGATGCTAAAACTGAAGCTCCAGTACTTTGGCCACCTTATGCGAAGAGTTGACTCATTGGAAAAGACTCTGATGCTGGGAGGGATTGGGGGCAGGAGGAGAAAGGGACGACAGAGGATGAGATAGCTGGATGGCATCATGGACTCAATGGATGTGAGTCTGAGTGAACTCCGGGAGTTGGTGATGGACAGGGAGGCCTGGCGTACTGCGATTCATGGGGTCGCAAAGAGTCGGACACGACTGCGTGACTGAACTGAACTGAACTGAATTTTTGTTTACCTAAAGGTAGACTCCAAAATTACAGACCTAAGTGCATAAGATAAAAATGCTCAGAATTTCAGTTCCAAAACTATTAAAAGAATCATAAAATTATCTTTGATTATTCTAGCTCAGCCTACTAACTTGCCATTCTGGGCTCTCAGCAACATTAATTTTATAGTTTATATGATACATAACCATCAAGTGCTTTGGTATATTTTACATGCTTGTCATAAATTATTTTATGTGTCTATAGTCTGTCTGAATTTTGAGTTCATATGCAAATTGTATTAATATTATGTAGTCCACTGAACAATGGTATGATATCTTATTTCTCAAAGTATATTTCATGAAATATCAGTCTTTTGTGATGCTTTGTCCAATAGAGATTCTGTGGACAAGGTTGAATTTAGGAAGTTTTATTAATATTTGCTGTAAGATTTGAGGATTCATAAGATTTTTTAGCATTAACCTTTGGCGTACTGTCATCCTTACAAGTGCTGAAACCTCATAATTTATGTACCTTTTATTTTACTTTTTTTAGTTTTCACATTTTATCAAAATAATAAAGCTGATTCTGTAACATGACAAACTATTTTATTCCACTTTTCCAGTTGCACAAAAAATTGTGGTTTGATTCAGGCAAGAGTCTTAACTTCCTATTAAGCCAGAAGTCATATATCCTTGATAAAAACCTTGCCTGCTCGTTTAACCATACTTCTTAACCTTAGAGAGCTGATAGGAAGGAGGCAAAACAAGATAAGGGCAGTTGCTTAAAGTGGGAAGCTCAGTATAAAATTATGTTATGTATAAAAGTAGATTGTTTGTTAGACTGAATGTGAATATTTACTATATAAATCCATCATATAAAAATGTAGCATGTAGAAAATATCTTTTCTAAGATTTTTAGTTTGCTTGTTATATAATTAGCAATGTCCTCAGTAGTATCATTGTAGATCATTATAGTGGACAGATTTCATTATAATCCTAGGTATAAACTCAAAGAATTACATCAAAGCAAAATTTCTAAAAGCAAAGCATAGTTTTTATGGTGGTTACTTTCCATACATATAATTGATTCACCATTTTATGTGGTATAGAGAAAACTATTCTATTTGGATTAAGAAAATCTTGATTTGCTATCTTTAGTTATGTGACCTTGACTAGTTTATTAAATTCTCTTGAGACTTCAGTTTCCAATCCATGAAGTGATAGAATATAATTTTACCAATAATTTTTTATGAAGCCTAAATGTTAGTATGCAAATGGCTATAGTGAAAAAGAATAATTGGTTATTCCCAAATTGTATCTAATTTGGTTATAAATAACCATTGGCAAGGCTCTTTGTTTTCACTGACTCGATGGATGCGAGTCTGAGTGAACTCCGGGAGTTGGTGATGAACAGGGAGGTCTGGCGTGCTGTGATTCTTGGGGTCGCAAAGAGTCGGACATGACTGAGCGACTGAACTGAACTGAACTGAATTGAGAAATTAGTGATCGGAATTAAATGTAAAATATATACGTAAGATACATATGTTAACATTTAACAAAAACATGCACAATAGAAAATACCAAGTAATTATCACTATAGTAATATAGAATCCTAATTAATAAAACTTGCTAATTACTCCTTGATATAATATTGGCCTGGTTTAGTTTTTATTGATGATTAGAAGGTTCTCTGAGCTGTGTTGCAAAATATTTTTCATTTCCATATATATTATTTTTTTGTTTTTGCCTTGTTTTTTCCACTTATAGATGCTTAATTTTCTTTGTCATAAAAGTTTTGATATTTGCATGCTGTATATTTTTAACATCTAGCAGATGTTTATAAAATGAAGAGAATGATTTTTAGATTTGTTAATTGTTTTAACAAGTTTCTTGGTCCTTTAAGAAGCTAATATTCTCCTTGAAGTCTTAAGTTCAAATGGCTATGGTGAAAAAGAATAATGGGTTATTCCCAAATTGTATCTAATTCAGATTACCATTGACAAGGCTCTTTCCTTATAGTATTACTTAATTGAGAAATTAGTGATCAGAATTAAATATAAAAGATATACATAAGATACATATATTGACATTTAACAAAAACATGTACAATAGAAAATAGAAGTGATTTTTCATTTTTATTTTCATTTTTACTATCTTCATTTAATTTTCTTATTTTAAGACTTTTAAAAGTTTATCAAATTATATTGTCCTTTTAAAAATACTAATAGCATTTTACTAACTTTTGTAATAGGATCATAGAACTAAATGGTGGTCAGCCACCTCTTACCTATAAAAGATTCCAGACTCTCATCAGCAAAATGGAACCACTAGAAATACCAGTAGAGACAATTACTTCAGAAGTGATAGAAAAGTGCACAACTCCTCTATCTGATGACCATGATGAGAAATATGGAGTCCCATCGCTGGAAGAACTAGGTAGGTGTAAGCAATAATACATGTGGAGCTTAAGAGTTAATAAACCATTCAGAAAAATTCCACTTCTATTTGACATGTATTTTGCACCAACAGGAAAATAAAGGAGAAAAAAGAAAGTCTTAAACTAAAAAGTGATTAATCTGTGTATTATTTATATATGCTATTAATTCATGGTCTATCTGTTATCACCTTAAGATAAATGTCTCAAAGGACAGAGACCATGTTATTTATCATCTATCTGTGAGGACCTATCCAGGGCGTTATTTCATTTTTATGCTGTCAGATTTTTTTCCATTTCCTTTTTTTTTTTAGGTTTTGATACAGATGGCTTACCCTCTGCAGTCTGGCCAGGTGGAGAAACTGAAGCACTTACACGTTTGGAAAGGCATTTGGAAAGAAAAGTATGATAATACGATGATGTTTATATTGTCAAATTGTCATTTTAAAAATATTCACTCTTTTTTAAAAACAAAAAAATAGGCTGTTGAAAAAGGAGGATTAAGAGAAATAATTAAAATAGCACAACTGTAATTGAAGATTAACAACTGTCTTCATTTAAATACCCTTCTTCCTCCTCTTCTGATTATTTCCTCTTTAGCTATTATCAGTACCACCCCTCTATGCTTTCTGTGTAAGCTGGTATCTGATGACTTTAAAGCTAGGATAGAATTCTTCTGTTTCACATTACCTTAGTGTCAGAAAGACAGGTTGAAGGTGCTCTCAACCTTGTGTTAGGAATTTGCCGCATGAGGATGACTAAAACAAAAGAATGCTCACTTGTTTTTTATTAAAATCTGTCATTTGTAGCTGAAAAAATGAGATTTTATTCCCCAAGGACTATGTAACATTCTTGAAAAGCTCAATTTCAAACAGTCTTTTAAAATTGGAAAGGCAGTTAGCATAATTTTCTCTGTGTTTTGTTCAGGCTTGGGTGGCAAACTTTGAAAGACCTCGAATGAATGCAAATTCCCTGCTCGCTAGCCCTACTGGACTCAGTCCTTATCTCCGATTTGGTTGTTTGTCATGTCGACTCTTTTATTTCAAACTGACAGATCTCTACAAAAAGGTATGATCTAGAACTGGAGCTTATTTTAAAAAAATACTTTTTACCAAAAAAAAAATCGCTGATAATACTTCTTTGCTTTTTAATCTTAGGTGAAGAAGAACAGTTCCCCTCCCCTTTCCCTTTATGGGCAACTATTATGGCGTGAATTTTTCTATACAGCAGCAACAAATAATCCACGCTTTGACAAAATGGAAGGAAACCCCATTTGTGTTCAGATTCCATGGGATAAGAATCCTGAGGCTTTAGCAAAATGGGCAAAGGACGCACGGGCTTTCCATGGATTGATGCCATCATGACACAGCTTCGTCAGGAGGGTTGGATTCATCATTTAGCCAGACATGCAGTTGCTTGTTTCCTAACACGAGGTGACCTGTGGATTAGTTGGGAAGAAGGAATGAAGGTAAGTATTCTTCCAACTAATGTAGTATGGCTTTATTTTGAAGAACTTTATACCTTTTATATATATACACACACACACACACACACACATATATATATATAAAAAACAGTTCCTAAAAGTTGTCTATTATATAGATTCATTTATAGTCTTGTTTCTTTTTTTCTATAGAAGAGCATTTATTTCTTAACTATAGAGGCAACTTTCGGGCATAATCAGAGTGCATTAACCTGAAGTCAGTTAATCGGAAGTCATTTCAGTGGCTAAATCAGCCTACCTATCAAGGGAACTCTAAAATTTAATACTCTGGACTTAGCAAATTGACGTATATTTATAGGTGATCATTTCTGTCACATAAAGGATTCACCGAAGAGTCTTAGAAATAGCCATCTTTATATTATAAATTTTAAAATATGAATCATTTTGCCTCACTTCAACACCATAGCTTTTTAGTCTTATTATGTAATGTGATGCATACTACATTTTGTGACATCATCTTATGGGTATAAGAGGACTTAAATACGTTTTACCTTCCTATCTATATCATAAATTTCCCCTTTCCAAAGACCATTTCTGATCCTATGTTTTTTTACATCTCTATTTCCTAGCACCAAGTCGTACATGAGGTAGATACATAGCACACACTTAATGAATTTATTAAAATAATTTAATTCTGTTTCCCTTTTGGATCAAGGAATCCCAAATTTAAATTCCATAATTCTAATTAAATTTTAAAGGTCATTTGTATTTGATTGTTCCCATTATGTAGACCAATGTACCAAACTTCCAAGTTTTTTTTGGTGGTTTATTTGGTAGTATTTTTGCTTTCTTGAAAGTGTTTACTACTTTTTTTTCCTGTTTTAAAAAAATCTTCCCATATCCAACTTATCCTTTTAAATCAATGACTTGAATAACTTTTACCCTCCCCTTTCCAATAACACTGCCAAGCTTACAATGGTAAATTCTATTCAGAAATCTGTATAGTACTAGTATGTTTCTTTCCCTGGAATAACTCATTATAGGATAGAACATAGATAAGGAAACTAACTTTGGAATGTTTATTTTATAGTTCAGTGCTAGATTTTCTTTATCTTGACTTTTGATCTACAGAGACCTGGAAAATGCTTGCTTTGAGAAATATCTGTGTGCAAACTAATTGATTACCGTTACTTCTGAAGGTATTTGAAGAATTACTGCTTGATGCAGATTGGAGCATAAATGCTGGAAGTTGGATGTGGCTGTCTTGTAGTTCCTTTTTCCAGCAATTTTTTCACTGCTATTGCCCTGTTGGTTTTGGTAGGAGAACAGATCCCAATGGAGACTATATCAGGTAAATCAAGGATGATTATTATTCAGTTTGGAATAGCTAATCCAGGAAGAGCTTGTCATGCTTAAACAACGCTTAAGGTATTCCCTACTCCTGATGGGCAGCAGAGATGAGGAAAAGGGTAATAAATCATTTAAATGGTATTTATTTGATTTGGGTCATTCATAGCTAATAAATAGTGTGTTATAATTTGCTTACAGTTCATTTTATTAATAATTTTTCTTCCTTTTCCTGAAAGGCGTTATTTGCCTGTCTTAAGAGGCTTCCCTGCAAAATATATCTATGATCCCTGGAATGCACCAGAAGGTATTCAAAAGGTAGCCAAATGTTTGATAGGAGTTAATTATCCTAAACCAATGGTGAACCATGCTGAGGCAAGCCGTTTGAATATTGAGAGGATGAAACAAATCTATCAGCAGCTTTCACGATACAGAGGACTCGGTAAGTCAGTAAATGCCTTTGATTTGTCTCTTTGGCAGCTATTTATGTCCCCATCCTTGATCATTTCATCTTGATCATAACTTAATAGGAAATTTTTTCACTTTAGGTCTTCTTGCTTCAGTGCCATCTAATCCTATGGGAATGGAGGCCTCATGGGGTATTCTCCGGGAGAAAATATCCCAGGTTGTAGCAGCAATGCAAGTAAGTAAAAAGAAATTTCTGTACTTAGTAACATAAAGAGATGAATAATAAAATATATTGTTTATTGTAACCTATAATATGTTTTAAAAATTCTATCTAAAATTTGTGTAATAGATTCCTTATATATATGCATGCATGTACATACATACACACCCCCTTACTCCATTAGTGACATTTTAGAGCTGGAAATGGCAGCTCACTCCAGTGTTCTTGCCTTGAAATCCCATGGACAGAGGAGCCCAGGGGGCTGTAGTCCATGGGGTTGCAAAAGGGTCAGACATGACTTAGCGACTGAAAATCAACAATGGAGATGGAAAATATCGTTACATATAGTGGAATTTGGGTCAAAGATCTTGCAAACTGAATGAGCATAGCAATATTAAGGAAAATGAAACTCAGATGTTATATTTTCAGAATGCCCATTATTTTTTATTCTCTTTAAGTATATATTAACTATAAGATAATTAATTAAGAGGACCAGAGGCCCTGTGGATATGGCCAAAGATTTATCATACACATGCATAGTGACGCTAGTCTTTTTGCACATGAGTTTTTCCTTACAAAGCTTGGTCTGTAATGGTGTTCTTGTGATAAAAAAAATAAAATATATATATATATATATATATATACACACACACACATATATATATAGTTATTTGCCACACATATATTCTTAGTACATGTGAAGAAGTCAGAATGTACTGGACATTTGAATCATCTCAATTTTCAAATGTTCTAACCAAAAATCAGTTCAGTCACTCAGTCATGTCCAACTCCTTGCAACCCCATGGACTGCAGCATGCCAGGCTTCCCTGTCTATCACCAACTCCCAGAGCCTACTCAAACTCATGTCCATTGAGTCAGTGATGCCATCCAACCATCTCATCCTTTGTTGTCCCCTTCTCCTCCTGGCTTCAATCTTTCCCAGCATCAGGGTCTCTTCAAATGAGTCCATTCTCGCATCAGGTGGCCAAAGTATTGGAGTTTCAGCTTCAGCATCAGTCTTTCCAGTGATTATTCAGGACTGATTTCCTTTAGGATGGACTGGTTGGATCTCCTTGCAGTCCAAGGGACCCTAAAGAATCTTCTCCAACATCACAGTTCAAAAGCATCAATTCTTCAGCACTCAGCTTTCTTTATAGTCCAGCTCTCACATCCATCCATGACTGCTGGAAAAACCGTAGCTTTGACTAGATGGATCTTTGTTGCAAAGTAATGTCTCTGCTTTTTAATATGCTATCTAGGTTTATCATAGCTTTTCTTCCAAGGAGCAAGCGTCTTTTAATTTCATGGCTGCAGTCACCATCTGCAGTGATTCTGGAGCCCCCCAAAAATAAAGTCTCTCGCTGTTTCCATTGTTTCCCCATCTATTTGCCATGAAGTGATAGGACCAGATGCCATGATCTTTGTTTTCTGAATGTTGAGTTTTAAGCCAACTTTTTCACTCTCCCCTTTCACTTTCATCAAGAGGCTCTTTATTTTTTCTTCTCTTTCTGCCATAAAGGGTGGTATCACTGCATATCTGAGGTTATTGATATTTCTCCCAGCAACTTGATTCTAGCTTGTGCTTCATTCAGTCTAGCATTTCTCATGATATGCAGAGTATATAAGTTAAATAAGCAGGTGACAATATACAGCCTTGACGTACTGCTTTCCTGATTTGGAATCAGTCTGTTGTTCCATGTCCAATTTTAACCTGCATACAGATTTCTCAGGAGCCAGGTCAGATCTGGTATTCCCATCTCTTTCAGAATTTTCCACAGTTTGTTGTGATCCACACAGTCAAAGGCTTTGGCGTAGTCAGTAAAGCAGAAGTAGATGTTTGTCTGGAATTGTCTTGCTTTTTCTGTGATCCAACAGATGTTGGCAGTTTGATCTCTGGTTCCTCTGCCTTTTCTAAAACCAGCTTGAACATCCGGAATTTCACAGTTCACATACTGTTGAAGCCTGGCTTGGAGAATTTTGAGCATTACTTTGCTGTGTGTGAGATGAGTTCAATCGTGCAATAGTTTGAGCATTCTTTGGCATTGCCTTTCTTTGGAATTGGAATGAAAACGGACCTTTTCCAGTCCTGTGGCCACTGCTGAGTTTTCCAGATTTGCTGGCATATTGAGTGCAGCACATTTTAACAGCAACATCCTTTAGGATTTGAAATAGCTTAACTGGAATTCCATCACCTCCACCAGCTTTGTTCGTAGTGTTGCTTCCTAAGGCCCACTTGACTTCACATTCCAGGATGTCTGGCTCTAGGTGAGTGAGCACATCATCGTGGTTATCTGGGTCATGAAGATCTTTTTTGTACAGCTCTTCTGTGTATTCTTGCCACCTCTTCCGATTATCTTCTGCTTCTGTTAGGTCCATACCATTTCTGTCCTTTATTGTGCTCATCTTTGCATGAAATGTTCCCTTGGTATCTCTAATTGTCTTGAAAAGATATCTAGTCTTTCCCAGTCTATTTTTTTTCTTGTATTTCTTTGCATTGATCGCTGAGGAAGGCTTTCTTATCTCTCCTTGCTATTCTTTGGAATTCTGCAATCAGATGAATATATCTTTCCTTTTCTCCTTTGCCTTTTGCTTCTCTTCTTTTCACAGCTATTTGTAAGACCTCCTCAGACAACCATTTTGCCTTTTTGCATCTTTTTCTTGGGGATGGTCTTGATCCCTGCCTCCTGTACAATGTCACAAACCTCTGTCCATAGTTCTTCAGGCACTCTTATCAGATCTAATCCCTTGAATCTATTTGTCACTTCCACTGTTTAATCATAAGGGATTTGATTTAGGTCATACCTGAATGGTCTAGTGGTTTTCCCTACTTTCTTCAATTTCAGTCTGAATTTGGCAATAAGAGTTGATCTGATTCACAGTCAGCTTCCGGTCTTTTTTTTTTTTTTTAATGTCAGATACTCAAAATTTGATATTAAGAATAAAATCTTTTAACAAATTGAACCCTCTTCTGAATTCAGAAATATTTTGCATACTTTTGAGAGCATCAGCAGTTAGCTAGGGTAAAAGGAATGAAAGCACCCATATCTTACTTGCCTACTTTTGTGTATGAGGAGATTTTTGCCACATAGTCACAATATCCTGGAGCAGTGGTGATAAGATTCTCATTCTGTGATTGGAGAAATAAGCCTAGAAGAGTTAGGCAACTTAACCAAGATCCCACAGTTAGTGAGTAGCTGAGCTAAGACTCAGATCCAAGTCGATAACTTGTCCTAAAGTTCATATTCTTTCCTGTATCAGTGGGCCTCCTCTGTAAATGTAATGCCATGTGTAGTGTTTATAAAACAAAAGATTTTATTATATGTTTGGCCTACATTCAAATTATTGCTGTTGATGGTAGTATACTTCAGAAATGTTCTTTCTCAAAGTCTCCTACAATTTAAAATAAACTTTAACAAGGAATCATTTCAAAAGTTCTGTCACATTTCTTACGCAGTTCATAGACTGCCTTTTTTCTCTACACTTGAGTTTTAGGGACAGAAGTTCTGTGAAACACTGAGATAACAGGGAGGCAGCAGAGGGGTAGAAAGCAACACACTCCAGTTACCTAAACTAATGAGGGATGATGGTAGATACTCTTTCTTAGTTTAAATCTGTATTCATTATATGAAGTTATCTGCAAAACTAATCGTGTTAGCAAGTTAAATTGGAATGATTTAGCGTCACCAATTTATACATGATGTTTTATGGTAGGATTAATACATTTGAAAGTAGTCTAATTATGTAAATATTTGCCTATAACACACTTTGTAGCTAGATACTGTAAGGCTTTCAAAAAACAGAAGACATAAAATTATACACATGATGTTTTATGGTAGGGTTAATTAATTTGAAAGTCTAATTATGTAAATATTTGCCTATAACACACTTTGTAGCTAGATACTGTGAAGCTTTAAAAAAAACAGAAGACATAAAAGCCACATTGAGCTTGGAGTCTAAATGGGGGTGTGGAAAGAGAAAAAAATAAATGAAGTAAGTGATAAATTGTTAAGATCTTGCCTCCCCATGCAATAGGGAAAAAGGAGAAGAACATTCAGAGCTAAAGGAACTAGGAAACTTTACTTGGAAGATGGTGGGTGGGTAGCACCTTCGTCTGTGTCTCCTCCTTGTGTGAACTGTTTAGCTGTTATCTGACAGACGCTTAATTCTCTCATCTCCAAGGACATATGTTTTAAAGATATGTGCTGAGAAAGGAGGAGGTGAAGAAAGCATGTATATCTTACTGATGCCCTATGTTTTGCCTTCATGATCAAGTGTCTAATCATTGTCATCCAGTAAAGAAATGTTTTTTACAAAATGATTATCAGTGATTTTTCCATTGAATAGTCAACATTTCTGTGTCCCTAAAGTTAAGGACAAAGTTAAGTTTTCCTGATTTGGGCATATGATTTTTGGTTCTTATGCAGCATTGTGGATTAGTTCTAAAAAACATAATACAAATACTAAAAATTAGATTTGTAATCTTAATACATACAACTTGGAATCTACTTAAGTGATTTTACTGTCTTTTAAAACTGTCTTTTAAATATAACAGGTTGTACTCAAGGGAGTGGTATTTTACATTATGCTCATGGAGACAGTCAGCAAACTCATCTATTAAAGCAAGGTAAGAATGAAGCATTCAAGCATATTGTTCTTTTCACTTTTCCTATCTTAAACGTACTTTTTTTTTTCTAACGTGTAGGAAGAAGCTCCACAGGCGCTGGTCTTGGCAGTGGGAAACGTCCTAGTCAGGAAGAGGACACTCAGAGTATTGGTCCTAAAGTCCAGCGACAAAGTACTAATTAGGTAAATATTTTAGAGCTTTATTTCTTGCTTAAGCCAGAGTATGTAATCAACATAAATTAAGATAATTTCCGAAATGGAGCTTATGTCTATTTTCAAACCAGAGAATCTGGGGCATAAATTTTTAAAAAATTTTTATTTGACTGCTCTGGGTCTTAGTTGCAGCATGCAGGATCTTGAGTTGTGGCATGCTAACTCTTAGCTGTGGCTGTGGGGTTTAGATCCCTGGCCAAGAATCAGACCTGAGCTTCCTGCATGGGAGTGCGGAGTCTTAACTGCTGGACCACAAGGGAAGTCCCAGGCATAAATTTTTCAGTTGATTGTTACAAAATCAATTCTGGGACAAGAGAAATGCACCTGTACTGGGCACAGTGCTATACTCAGTTTTACGTCCTCTGAACTGATGATTTTCAAATCTGAAAAGCTTACGATGTTCTGCTGAGATTTTTCCTCAGAAAAAGCCATCCTTTTCATTTCTTTACTATGTGACCATGAGTCTAAAACAATTAAAGTGACTTTTAACTTCTGGTGATACTAATAATATCCCTTTGTGAACTTTTCCTCGTATCTTAAATGTTTATAAATTTATCTGTTGTGATAGATCTGAAATCTGAATTATTTCCAGTTTGATAGGTAGCTTAAGTTTTTTAAAATGTTGGTACTTTTTGAAAATGTCAAAAAGCCATTTTGATTCCATTCAATGGTTTTGGAACCAATTGATTCCATTCAATTGGTTTTGGAATATTGTTTTATTATTTAAATTTATATGAAAAGATTTCATACAGTGAATTTGCCAGTTAAGACTTTTGTTTCTTCAGTTATCTTGAACTGTTCACATTCTTTAAATCATTGCTGGTTTTTTTAATGTGAACCTAATTAGTCTGTAAATTTCTTGATGATTAGTAAACACTCATCAGATTTTTATCATTCCTTGCAATCAAGCTTTACGCAGTTTTTTTTTTTTTCCCTTACATCACAGAAAACATTCAGAAGGAATACTGTTGCAGCTGAAATTGGTGGGGAGTTCAATACTTTTTCAGTTAAATCATTTTAAAATATTCCTCATTGATGGAAAGCAGTTACATATTGAAATGCATTATTTCTAATAACATTTCTGTGGTTTTTAACTTTTTAAATATATTTGACATAGGACAAATGGTAATTTGTATATAAAGAACTTGGTAAAAGAATTTGCTTAATGTAAATATAAATGGTCACAATTAGTATAGACCCATCAATATATTTTTGATAATTTTTCATGTATGGTAAAAATTAAAGTGCTAACTGATATTCTGATACAAAAAATCAAAGTTTTGAGAGTTAGTGTGAGAATATAGGTTTTTAGACTTTCTTAAAAGACTTTGTTAAAATTTTAAGACAGAATTTTTCTTGACATCATTGTTTGGTCTAACTTTACACTCTTTGATAATAATGTTTTAAAAAATGTGCATAATCAAAATTAGCAGTTCTAGCCTCTGTTAACATAGACAATATATGTTTTAAAGCTTCATGTATGCCTGTTTTGACCCAAAGTTGTGGAAGTATCATATGTTAAGTTCTTTTTGTTCTCCCTATCTTTGTTCGATTACAGCTAAAGTGACTATGTTATTAAAGTATATGCATATATGGAATCTTGTGTACTTGATTTTTTTTTTCTTTAAAAAAATTTTTTTGCTTGTTTTAGGTAAGGAGGAGAGCTTTGGTATGTGAGATGTGATCACAGACTAGAAACAGAGTCTGTAAACTACATGTCACCATTCTGAAAGAAGAAACAGCTACTATAATTTAGTAAAATACTTTTCAAAATTATTCTAAGTAAGAGTACTATCTTCTAAATACTTGGTACTTTTAAAAATAAACGTATCTATAAGAAAGATTTAAAACCAAAGAGATTTTTTTTTCAAGTAATTGGGCTTACAACTCTGAATTAGTCCGTATGGGGTAATAATTAAGAGTGTGGGCTCTGGAATCGAATGCCTGGTTCTGCCATTCATCAGCTGTGAGATCTTGGGCAGTTATTAACCTTTTCTGCCTTCTTTTTTCTCATCTATAAAATGAGAATGAGAGTAGTATCTGCTTATCAGTTCATTGAATTCAGTCACTCAGTTGTGTCCAACTCTTTGCAACCCCATGGACTGCAGCATGCCAGGCTTCCCTGTCTGTTACCAACTCTAGTGCCTGGCATGTGGTAAGATGGTCAAAAATTTTAGCTGTAGGATGGTCGTGCTGTGTAGCCCCCTGAATTGTGCAGTGCATAGTCTGCATAACTGCATGCTGTAGCTCTGGTTAGCTGCCAATTATGTTATCATAACTATTATTAATCTGGTAATTCCATTTTGCTATCCAGTGTTTGTCTGATTGTATGGTCCTAGAAGTGAATTCTTTAAATATTTAGGATGGAAGAAACTTTGGGTGACATTTATTTAAGACAACTGGCATAGCTCAATTGGTCAGTTTCAAGTGTTGATTACAATGTACAGTGTTGTGTTGTCATTCCTTATACAATTCTGTGGAGCCCTGGTACTAGCTGCCAACTCCTTAATGCACATCCCTGCCCCCTCCCTCCTGTCCAGTTACTGTGGCATGCAGTTCTAAGGCCCGACTTTACATTCTGTAACTTCCTTCTCTTTTCTGTGGTGGTAGTTTAGTTGGTAAATTGTGTCTGACTCTTGCAGCCCCATGGACTGTAACCTGCCAGGCTCCATTGTCCATGGGATTTCCCAGGCAAGAATACTGGAGTGGGTTGCCATTTCCTTCTCCAGGGGATCTTCCTGAACTAGGTATCAGACCCAGATGCAGCTGACACAGTTTGGTTAGTCTGGACCCCAAATCCTAGTATTTCAGGGAAAAGAGTGCAATAAAGCCACAAATAATGGGGGTTTTGTGTGGGAGTAACTCAGAGGGAGAAGAGTTACTGGACAAACACTCCCCTACCTCATATATGGTTAGCCACTCAGTTAATTCTAGAATATCCTGGAGATCAAAGTTGATCTAGAGACAAGGAGTCAGGATTTATGCTGCTACTCTGTGGAATTTAAGTACAACTTATCACCCTCTCAACAAAGGCTACTGAGCACAAACTGGGTAACAAGGCTAGACTCAAAGATTTGGTTAGCATTTCCCAAGTCCCTTTCATGTGCCAAGCATTGTTCATAGGAAAATTAATTCATCAGTATCCACAATGAGTTCACTCTGCAAGGAAACAGGGCAATCTAGAAGAATTATAGTCCTTTGTGTTAAGGATGTTTTTAGAAGTATGCACAGCCGCCCCTGGCCTCAGATGCAAGGTAGCTCCTCTCGGCTGTTCCTGCGCCGTCGCAGCCGGCACTCTTGGCCGCTGCCCCTGACCTTGGACGTGGGGTAACTCCTCTTGGCTGCAGCCCTTTGAGCATGGGGTCCTCCCAGCTTCTGCCCTGACCTCAGACGTGGGGTAGCTCCTCTCGGCCGCGCTTAGTGCGCTGGTCACAGCCGCCCACGCTTAGTGCGCCCGTCGCAGCCGCCAGCGCTTAAGGTAAGAGAAACCCAAGTAAGATGGTAGGTTTTGCAGGAGGGCATCAGAGGGCAGACACACTGAAACCATACTCACAGAAAACTAGTCAATCTAATCACACTAGGTCCACAGCCTTGTCTAACTCAATGAAACTAAGCCATGCCCGCCGGGCAACCCAAGATGGGCGGGTCATGGTGGAGAGGTCTGACAGAATGTGGTCCACTGGAGAAGGGAATGGCAAACCACTTCAGTATTCTTGCCTTGAAAACCTCATGAACAGTATGAAAAGGCAAAATGATAGGATACTGAAAGAGGAACTCCCCAGGTCAGTAGGTGCCCAACATGCTACTGGAGATCACTGGAGAAATAACTCCAGAAAGAATGAAGGGATGGAGCCAAAGCAAAAACAATACCCAGCTGTGGATGTGACTGGTGATAGAAGCAAGGTCTGATGCTGTAAAGAGTAATATCACATAGGAGCCTGGAATGTCAAGTCCATGAAAGTGAAAGTGAAATCGCTCAGTCGTGTCCGACTCTTTGCGACCCCATGGACTGTAGTCTGCCAGGCTCCTCCGTCCATGGGATTTTCTAGGCAAGAATACTGGAGTGGGTTGCCATTTCCTTCTCCAGGAGATCTTCCCGTCAAGGCAAATTGGAAGTCATCAAACAGGAGATGGCAAGAGTGAACGTTGACATTCTAGGAATCAGCGAACTAAAATGGACTGGAATGGGTGAATTTAACTCAGATGACCATTATATCTACTACTGCGAGCAGGAATCCTTCAGAAGAAATGGAGTAGCCATCATGGTCAACAAAAGGGTCCGAAATGTAGTCAGTCTTTGGATGCAATCTCAAAAACGACAGAATGATCTCTGTTCGTTTCCAAGGCAAACCATTCAATATCACAGTAATCCAAGTCTATGTCCCAACCAGTAACACTGAAGAAGCTGAAGTTGAATGGTTCTATGAAGACCTACAAGACCTTTTAGAACTAACACCCAAAAAAGATGTCCTTTTCATTATAGGGGACTGGAATGCAAAAGTAGAAAGTCAAGAAACACCTGGAATAACAGGCAAATGTGGCCTTGGAATGCGGAATGAAGCAGGGCAAAGACTAATAGAGTTTTGCCAAGAAAATGCACTGGTCATAGCAAACACCCTCTTCCAACAACACAAGAGACTCTACACATGGACATCACCAGATGGTCAATATCAAAATCAGATTGATTATATTCTTTGCAGCCAAAGATGGAGAAGCTCTATACAGTCAACAAAAACAAGACCAGGAGCTGACTGTGGCTCAGATCATGAACTCCTTATTACCAAATTCAGACTCAAATTGAAGAAAGTAGGGAAAACCGCTAGACCGTTCGGGTATGACCTAAATCAAATCCCTTATGACTATACAGTGGAAATGAGAAATAGATCGAAGGGCCTAGATCTGATAGAGTGCCTGATGAACTATGGAATGAGGTTCGTGACATTGTACAAGAGACAGGGATCAAGACCATCCCCATGGAAAAAAATGCAAAAAAGCAAAATGGCCTTCTGGGGAGGCCTTACAAATAGCTGTGAAAAGAAGAGAGGTGAAAAACAAAGGAGAAAAGGAAAGATATAAACACCTGAATGCAGAGTTCCAAAGAACAGCAAGAAGAGATAAGAAAGCCTTCTTCAGCGATCAATGCAAAGAAATAAAGGAAAACAACAGAATGGGAAAGACTAGAGTTCTCTTCAAGAAAATTAGAGATACCAAGGGAACATTTCAAGCAAAGATAGGCTCGATAAAGGACAGAAATGGTCTGGACCTAACGGAAGCAGAAGATATTAAAAGAGATGGCAAGAATACATGGAAGAACTGTACAAAAAAGATCTTCATGACCCAGATAATCATGATGATGTGATGACTAATCTAGAGCCAGACATCCTGGAATGTGAAGTCAAGTGGGCCTTAGAAAGCATCACTACGAACAAAGCTAGTGGAGGTGATGGAATTCCAGTTGAGCTGTTTCAAATCCTGAAAGATGATGCTGTGAAAGTGCTGCACTCAATATGCATGTACAAAAAAGATCTTCATGACCCAGATAATCACAGTGGTGTGACCACTCACCTAGAGCCAGACATCCTGGAATGTGAAGTCAAGTGGGCCGTAGGAAGCATCACTATAAACAAGGCTAGTGGAGGTGATGGAATTCCAGTTTAGCTATTTCAAATCCTAAAAGATGATGCTGTGAAAGTGCGGCACTCAATATACCAGCAAATTTGGAAAGCTCAGCAGTGGCCCCAGGACTGGAAAAGGTCAGTTTTCATTCTGGTCCAAAAAAAAGGCAATGCCAAAGAAGGCTCAAACTACCGGACGCTTGCATTCATCTCAGTTCAGTTCAGCCGTTCAGTTGTGTCCAACTCTTTGTGACCCCATGGACCAAAGCACATCAGGCCTCCCTGTCCATCACCAGCTCCCAGAATTTACTCAGACTCATCTCTATTGAGTCGGTGATGCTATCCAACCATCTCATTCTCTATCATCCCCTTCTCCTGCCTTCTATCTTTCCCAGCATCAAGGTCTTTCCAATGATCAACTCTTCACATCAGGTGGCCAAAATATTGGAGTTTCAGCTTCAACATCAGTCCTTCCAATGAACGTCCAGGACTGATCTCCTTTAGGATGGATTGGTTGGATCTCCTTGTAGTCCAAGGGACTCTCAAGAGTCTTCTCCAATACCACAGTTCAAAAGCACCAGTTCTTTGGCACTCAGCTTTCTTTATAGTCCAACTTTCACGACCACTGGAAAAGCCATAGCTTTGACTAGATGGACCTTTGTTGGTAAAGTAATGTCTCTGCTTTTAATATGCTGTCTAGGTTGGTCATAACTTTGCTTCCAAAGAGTAAGCATCCTTTAATTTCATGGCTGCAATCACCATCTGCAGTGATTTTGGAGCCCAGAAAAATAAAGTCTGTCACTGTTTCAACTATTTCCCCATCTACTTGCCATGAAGTGATGAGACTGTATGCCATGATCTTAGTTTTCTGATTGTTGAGCTTTAAGCCAACTTTTTCACTCTCTTCTTTCACTTTCATCAAGAGGCTCTTTCGTTCTTCTTCACTTTCTGCCATAAGGGTGGTGTCATCTGCATATCTATGGTTATTTATATTTCTCCCAGCAATCTTGATTCCAGCTTGTGCTTCATCCAGCCCAGCATTTCTGATGATGTACTCTGCACTCATCTCACATGCTAATAAAGTAATGCTCAAAATTCTCCAAGCCAGGCTTCAGCAATACGTGAACCGTGAACTTCCAGATATTCAAGCTGGTTTTAGAAAAGGCATAGAAACCAGAGATCAAATTGCCAGCCTCTGCTGGATCATCGAAAAAGCAAGAGAATTTCAGGAAAAAAAATATCTATTTCTGCTTTATTGACTATGCCAAAGCCTTTAACTGTGTGGATCACAATAAACTGTGGAAAATTCTGAAAGAGTATGCATGTCAGGAAGCAATAGTTAGAACTGACTGGACATGGAACAATAGACTGGTTCCAAATAGGGAAAGGAGTACATCAAGGCTGTATATTGTCACCCTGATTATTTAACTTATATGCGAGTACATCATGCAAAATGCTGGGCTAGATAAAACACAAGCTGGAATCAAGATTGCTGAGAGAAATGTCAATAACCTTGGATGTGCAGATGATACCACCCTTATGGCAGAAAGTGAAGAGGAACTAAAGAGCCTCTTGATGAAGGTGAAATAGGAGAGTGAGAAAGTTGGCTTAAAGCTCAACATTCAGAAAACTAAGATCATGGCATCTGGTCCTATCACGTCATGGCAAATAGATGGGGAAACAGCGGAAATAGTGGCAGACTTTGTTTTTTGGGGCTCCAAAATCACTGCAGATGGTGACTGCAGCCATGAAATTAAAAGACACTTACTCCTTGGAAGCAAATTTATGACCAACCTAGACAACATATTAAAAAGCAGAGGGATTACTTTGCCAACAAAAGTCCATCTCATCAAGGCTATGGTTTTTCTAGTAGTCATGTATGGATGTGAGAGTTGAGCTATAAAGAAAGCTGAGTGCCAAAGAATTGATGCTTTTGAATTGTGGTATTGGAGAAGACTCTTGAGAGTCCCTTGGACTGCAAGGACATCCAACCAGTCCATCCTAAAGGAGATCAGTCCTGAACATTCATTAGAAAGACTGATGCTGAAGCTGAAACTCCAATACTTTGGCCACCTGATTCGAAGAGCTGACTCGCTGGAAAAGACCCTGATGTTGAGAAAGATAGAAGACAGGAGGAGAATGGATGACAGAGGATGAGATGGTTGCCGTGACTCAATGGACATGAGTTTGAGTAAATTCTGGGAGCTGGTGATGGACAGGGAGGCCTGATGTCCTGCAGTCCATGAGGTCACAAAGAGTCAGACAGGACTGAGCAACTGAACTGAGCTGCATTTCAGACTCTCTTGTTGACTATGAGGTCTACTCCATTTCTTCTAAGGGATTCTTGCCCACAATAGTAGATATGATGATCATCTGAATTAAATTCGCCCATTCTTTTCCATTTTAGATAACTGATTCCTAAATCGTTGGTGTGTACTCTTGCCCTCTTCTATTTGACCTCAATTTACCTTGATTCATAGGCCTAACATTCTAGGTTCCTACGCAATATTGTTCTTTAAGGCACTGGACTTTGACCACTGGACACATGCACAGCTGGGCCTCACTTCTACTTTGACTCAGCCTCTCCATTCCTTCTGGAGCTGTTTCTCTGCTCTTTCCAGTAGCATACTGGATGCCTTCTGACCTGGTTGGGGGGAGGTTCACCTTTCAGTGTCATACCTGTTTCCATTTTCATACTGCTCATGGGGTTCTCAAGGCACGAATGCTGAAATGGTTTGCCATTCACTTCTGGACCAAGTTTTGTCAGAACTCTCCACCATGACCCATCTATCTTGGGTGGCTCTACATGTCATGGTCAAAGTTTCATTGAGTTAAACAAGGCTGTAATCCATATGATCAGTTTGGTTAGTTTTTTGTGATTGTGATTTTCATTCTGTCTGCCTTCTGATGGATAAGTATAAGAGGCTTGTGTTAGGTTCCTGCTGGAAAGAACTGGCTGTGGGGAAAACCGGGTCTTGCTCTGGTGGGCAAGGCCATGCTCAGTCAATCTTTAATCCAATTTTCTGTTGATGCTGTGTTCCCTCCCTGTAATTTGGCCTGAGGCCAAGCTGCGGTAGGGTAATGGTGACCTCCTCCAGAAGGACTTAGTCCAGCTCACCAATGGACTTAGTCCTGGATCCCAGCACTGCTATTGTCAGTGCCCATGACCCCGTGGCAGGTCACTGTTGACTCACGCCTCCACCGGAGACTCCCAAACACTTACAGCCAAGTCTGGCTGAGTCTCCTGTGGGGCCACTGCTCCTTTCTCTTGGGTCCTGATCTGCACAGGGTTTTGTTTGTGCCCTCCAAGAGTCTCTGTTTCCCTAGTCTTGTAGAAGTTCTGTAATCAAATCCTTCTGACCTTCAAAGTCAGATTCCCTGGGGATTTTCAGTCCCTTTGCTGGATCCCCAGGTTGAGAAGTCTGTTGTGGGGCCTAGAATTTTCACAGCAAGGTGAGACTTCTTTGGTGTAATTATTCTCAATTCGTAGATTGCCCACCTGGTGGCTTTATGTGTGCCGTGCTGTGCTTAGTTGCTCAGTCGTGCCTGACTTTGCAGTCCCATGGACTGTAGCCTGCCGAGCTCCTTTTGTCTATGGGGATTCTCCAGGCAAGAATACTGGAGTGGATTGTCATGCCCTCTTCCAGGGTATCTTTCCAACATGGGATTGAACCCAGGTCTCTCTCATTGCAGGCGGGTTCTTTACCGTCTGAGCCACCAGGGAAGCCCTGTAGTGGGCTAATGGCAACCTCCTCCACGAGGACTTTGCCACATGCTGCACCTCCTAGGACTGCTGCTCCATGGCAGGTCATTTCTGACCTACGCCTCCGCAGGAGACCCTCAAACACTCACAGGGAGGTCTGGCGCTCTCTCTTTTGGTCATCACTGCTCCTCTCCCTGGGTCCTGGTCCATACAAGGTGTTTGTGTCCTCCAAGCATCTACCCTGTGGCAGCACTCAAATACATAAGCTCAGTTCAGTTCAGTCGCTCAGTAGTGTCTGACTCTTTCTGACCCCATAGACTGCAGCATGCTAGGCTACCCTGTCCATCACCAACTCGTGGAGCTCGCTCAAATGCATGTCTATCTAGCCTGTAATGCTATTCAACCATCTCATCCTCTGTCATCCATTCTCCTCCTGCCTTTAGTCTTTCTCAGCATCAGGGTCTTTTCCAGTGAGTCAGCTCTTCACATTAGGTGGCCAAAGTATTGGAGTTTCAGTTTCACCATCAGTCCTCCCAATGAATATTTAGTACTGATTTCCTTCAGGATTGACTGGTTTGATCTCCTTGTAGTCCAAGGGACTCTCAAGAGCCTTCTCCAACACCACAGTTCAAAAGCATCAATTCTTCGGCACTCAGCTTTCTGTATAGAAAATCCACACATGACTACTGGAAAAACCATAGCTTTGACTAGATGGACTTTTGTTAGCAAAGTAATGTCTCTGCTTTTTAACAGCTGTCTAGGTTGGTCATATATAAGCTCAAAGGTGAAGAATACAGCTGGGATACATCACATGAATATAATTTTAGAATCTACAGAATTTCAGAGAAGATGGTGCACTAACTCTTATCTGGCTGATAACTTACAGCTCCAGGCTGATTTTTGTTGGAATACAGTCTATTCTTTGTTGAAGGAGCAGAGCAACCCATGGTTCTGTAGAGATAACAGGCACTTTGCTCTCCGCATCACACTCATGTCTTTTCAAGAAGGAACAGACATTTGGATCTCACTGCTGGAGACCTCCATCTGCGGAATAAGAATAGCACAGCAGAAGACCACCCCATGCTGTTTTGCTCTGGTCT
Source organism: Aepyceros melampus (assembly GCA_006408695.1). Lineage (NCBI taxonomy): Eukaryota > Metazoa > Chordata > Mammalia > Artiodactyla > Bovidae > Aepyceros > Aepyceros melampus. The sequence goes on along the minus strand of SJXQ01008373.1, from coordinate 604,780 downwards.
GCATTGTCTCCATCACAGATCAAATGAGAATTCACTTGCTTTCATACTTTTTCAGTCTTCCTGGGGTTCTCTGTGTCTGCTAGCAAGCCTGAGGTTGATGGATGACTCTGGGGTGCCTAGCTTTGGGCCAAGTGTTGTCAGAACATCCAGAGGGTGGTTTGGAAACATGCTGCTCAAGCTTGGGGACTGGCATTCTGTTATGAGAGACCCCCACAAAAGGCAGATTCTGGTGCCTCTTACCTGGTTTTTTTGTGTCTGAAAATATACCGTGAGTGCCTGTGAGGGAGAGGCCTGGACTATACACAGACTTATCTTACTCAATAAGCTTCTTGTAACTAGTGTGATGCACAGAGAGGTAGGGCTTGAACCTTGAATCCGTCAGGTACTTGACCTCTCTGTGTCTCAGTTTCCCCATCTGTAAAACTGGGTAGTACAAGTTCCTGTCTAAAACGCTTCAGTTCAGTCACTCAGTCATGTCCAACTCTTTGCGACGCTATGGTCTGCAACACACCAGGCTTCCCTGTCCATCAGACGTACTTTAGAATTCCAAATTTTTTCAAATTTTAGAAAAATAATGCTGTGCATTCTGAGTATTACCTCATGTGCTGGCCATGTATGGAGCTGTACTGCACAGAAAATTCATGTATATTTACATTAATATTTCTGCAGGAAAATCTAGGAATACTCACAGTAAGTGAGAAAAGTAGAGACTAAAATTAGTTCATGTTAGTTAAGGTCAGGTTTTCCTGCCAAGTGAGCTTGCTGCAGATCTATTAAAAAACCTTTTGACTTTCCGGATTTTGTAGATTTAAAAACTGCAGGGAAGGCGATGTGGATCTGTACTATCTCTACGGCCACTATGCAGCCATAGGGCTTTTGTGCAAATTAGAGCAATACATCTTCTGGGTGGTCACAGCCCCTGTGCAGATAACTGGGCAATTGTGGTGAAAAAAAAAAGTGCATCTCTTTTCAGAATGTATGTGCTCAGTCATGTCCAGTTCTTTGAGGCCCCATGGATTGCAGCCCACCAGGCTCCTCTGCCCATGGAATGTCCCAAGCAAGAATACAGGAGCAGGTTGCCATTTCCTTCTCCAGAGGATCTTCCTGACCCAGGAATTGAACCCATGTCTCCTTTGGCAGGTGGATTCTTTACCACTTGCACCACGTGGGAAGGGTAAATGTCAAATGTCAACTCCATCCTGAACCAGGCACCTTTGTGCAGTACACAACCTGTGCAACCAGACACAGCGGCTCTGATTAGCATCATGCCTCAGAGTTGCTGGAAAAAAGAAGACCCCCTCCCCCAGAGCTGTGGCTCTGTCTCAGACCATTCTCTAGACCATTGCTTCTCATGAACCACATGGCCTCTTAAAATGTAGGAGGGCCGGTTTGGGGCCTGAAACTGTGTTTCTAGCAAGTTTGCAAGTAACATTCAGCTTTCCCAGAAACCTGCTCCTCCTCACGTGATCTCCATTAATGGCTCCAGGCTCCAGTGACTGTATCCCAAGCTGGTAACATGCCACTCTTCTCGCCTCAGTTTTCTCTTTCTCACTACACATTCATCTAGCTACTAAAAGCCAGAGAGGGTATCCTCTCCCCACCCCTTAGTCTTTCTCCCACTCAAGGTTCCCCACCCTTGGCGTGTTGTAGCCAGACAGTTTTTTGTTGTGGATGTCTGACCAGTGGAGGGCAAAGTTACCACTGTTCCAACCTCTCACCTTCCTTCCTCCAGCAGTGGACTTGCTCCCTTCTTTCCTGGGGATGGTTTGATTCATTATCATGTGTGTTTTGACTATGTTGTAACTACTAACATTCCTGTGTTCTCACTTGGTTATAAGTTCTAAGAATCTCCATATTCTTAGCATCCTGCTCAGGGTCTAACACAGATAGATGCTTAACATATTTAAATAAGTGAATGAATGAATGAATGAATGAAAGTATCCCCTGACAGCTGCCGGCTCCTTAGAAGGGTGAGGATGCTCAGAACTCAGCTTGCAGGAGATCTGCCCAGGGCTAGAGTAACAACTGGCCATGTCTGCTGGGAGCCTGATGTCGCAGACATCCAAAGGTGTTTCTGCTCCCAGACGCTCCCACCTGCCCTTCAGCCTTTGTCTTGACCCGTTTTTGTCTGGTCTCTTTACACTGCTCAGAGAGGTCACTCCTCTCACTACTGCTCACCCAGGGGGCACCATGCAGCAATGCCCTGTGAACAGCTGTTTGAATACAACACCTTTGTCCTTAACGGTACCCTTGACGCTGGATTTGGGGCTTATCGTTGAAGTCCAGGTTAACTTGTCTGTCCAGACCATCAGAGTACTTATGGCTCATGTGTTCCATCTGTTAGACTTGCAGGCTCCTCTGAGATCCCAATTTGAATTTCAATTTTCCCATTTGGCTTTTAGTTGAAGCCCAGCCTTTCTGAATAATTTATCCACAGCTGTTTTGGTAAGACACCGAAATAGACAACTGTGAGATGATGGAGAATGTAAGTATTGGTCTCTGCCTCAGTTTCTGATGCAGAGGTCCTGAAACCTTTGTAATTTTCTAAGTAATCAGAGCATCTTTTATTTTAATAGTCTTTGACCCCAGTTCCTGACGCAGAGCTCCTCAATCCCTTGGAATTTCCTAGGTAATAGCAATGTCTTTTTTGTTCTAATGAGATGACTCTTAGTGGAGGATCTGGTCACCAGAAAGACCAGGTCATGATTAGAAGGCTGGAATTTTCAGCCCCATCCTTTGTTCTCCAGAAAGGGGAAAGGAGCTGGAACGGAACTAATGATTGATCATTACCTATGAGATGAAGCCTGCTTAAAAATTCCCACAGCGTGGGATGTAGAGAGCTTCTGGGTTGGTGAACCCATGGAGGTGGCACTCAAAGGGGGCATGGAGGCTCTGCGCCCCTTTCCACACTTTGCCCATGCATCACGATGTTCATCTGTGTCTTTTATCATATCCTTTCATAAGAAATTTATAAACAATACAGAAACTGTTTTCTTGAGTTCTGTGAGCCACTTTTGCAAGTTAATTGAACCTGAGGAAGGGGTGGTGGGAGCCTTTGATTTATAGCCAACTGGTCAGGAGCACAAGTGACAGCCTGGACTTGGGCTGAGGGGTGAGTTGTCTTGTAGACTGAGCCCTTAACCTGTGGGATCTGATGTTATCTCTAGGCAGATAGTGTCAGAATTGAGTTCAATTGTAGGGCACTCATCCAGTGTCTTCCCAGGTGTGGACTTCCCAGGTGACTCAGCTGGTAAAGTATCCACCTGCAGTGCGGGAGACCTGGGTTCAATCCCTGGGTTGGGAAGATTCCCTGGAGAAGGGAATGACTACCCACTCCAGTATTATGACCTGGAGAATTCCATGGACTGTACAGTCCAGGGAGTTGCAAAGAGTTGGATATGACTGAGCAACTTTCAGTTTTTCACCTGATGTCACAGAGAATCGCTTGTTGTGGGAAAAACTTCCCCACATCTGTTGTCAGAGAGTGATTAGTGGTATGAGAGGGAAGGAGAAACAGGAGGGGAACTGAGTTGTTCCTATGACAACACAGGGAGAATTTTAATTTATTTGGACGAATCATCTAGCTTTCTGTGACTATTTTAGTCTGAAATTTACCCTTTTAGTCTTCCAGCTCTTTTGTTGTATCCTCTCTTTGCTTGTATTTACTCAAGTTTTTGCCACTTCAGCCAAAGTTTTAAAGTCTCTTCATTAACATCATCATTCCCAGAATTCACACATGGCCCTTTCCCCTGTTGGCCCATCAGTGATACTGATTCCAATGGGCTAGGAGTCAACCAGACCTAGATTTGAATCCTGTCTCTGTCACTTATAAAATGAGTAATTTGGGGCAAGTTTTCTAAGCATTCTAAACATCTGCTTCCTTATCTGTAAAAAGAGGGACAGTATCTACCTGTGTACACCAGAAACTTACACAACATTGCAAATCAACCATACTTCAGCTTTTAAAAAATGGAAAAAAAAAAGTATCTTAAAGTATCTACCTTGTTGGTTTCTGTGAGGATTAAATGGAAAACATTTAATGTGTTACAAGTCATGTAGTAAACTATGTAAATTAATAGAAGTTAGTCACTTTTATGGTCAGCTTTGTTTATGAAGCTAATTATTTTTGGAAACGACTATATGAAAAGCCAACAATTTCAAGGCACCTGCAGTTGAATCTATGCTCATTGTACAGAGAGGCTCAGGTATCATTCTGGTAGACAGAGGCCCTTCTTCCTTTGTTTCTTCCTTAGGCATTTTTCTTCTATCCTGTTGCCAGTTTGGTTCCAAGCACAAAGTTGTTTCTGGCTTGATCTATCAGGTAAAGGTCCAAGGCTGGATGCAGCCCCAAAAAAATCTTCTCTAGCTGCTGGCTTGTCTAAACCAATGTGAAATTCAAAGCCTTTGTTATTCTCCCATAACGAGATGCTCTATTATTTTTAAAAACAAACATTGAAAAATAAAAAGCAGATTAATACAGAGACTGTTTTTCATTCCAGTCTCTTGTATTTCAAATTAATGGGGATTGGTAGGAACTTGGAGCCTGTGTTTCCTTGGTAGACCACTGAAAAAGAGAAGGGTAAACTGGTCTCCAAATCTTAAATCTGAGTGTGAGCTTTCTTTCCTGCAGCTGCTTCTACCTTTTTTTTTTTTCTCCTTATGTCTTCCATCTTAATCTCATTCTAATGCTGTTGCCTTAACTATGTTTTTGAAAGTTTTTACTTCCATGGTACCATCTAATTGCTAATTGACCTCTTTGCTGTAAAGCCACAAAGATTTGGGATTTGGGTAGATCATTAGAGAATGTCAAACTGGAAGGAATGAGGTCATCTGACTTCTCAAACTGTGCTTCTTAGAACCCTAGGGTTCCCTGGAGGTCCATAGGCATTTTACAGAAGAGGCTCAGCTGGGCCTCACAGTATCTCCATTTCATTTATTTTTACATGAGTGGTTAGCACACAACAAAATTTTGAGGCTCATTTTTCCCCCTAAAACTGAAAAACCACAGAGCTCAATTTTGTAATTTTACCGATAAGGAAACTTTGGTCCAAACGGAATGTGATTACCTCTAGATTGCAAACAACTCCTTGGTGGATGAACTGGGGCTAGTGACCTCAGGGGTTCTTGTTTCTTTTTTTAAATGTATTTTTAATTGGAGGATAATCACTTTACAATATTGTGTTGGTTTCTGCCATATATCAACATGAATCAGCCACAGGTACACATATGTCCCCTCCCTCTTGAACCTCCCTCCAACCTCCCACCTCATCCCACCCCTCTAGATTGTTGCAGAGAATCAGTTTGAGCTCCCTGAGGCATAGAGAGAATTCCCATTGGTTATGTGTTTTACATATGATAATGTATATGTTTCCATGAGGGGTTCTTGTTAACCTCGACTCTGGCATAATTCAGATGTTGCTGCTTTTCTTGTTTCAAAGGGGAAGAGACTAAGGCACTGTGTCTGTGAACTGTTTGCAGCCAGCCAAGTGTTTGGAATCAGCAGGCTCTTCCATTTTGACTGTTCTGTCTATGGATTGTTAAGATGTGAGGATGAGGCTGTCGCTAGGAGAGGATTGTGGGTCAGGGGAAAGGTTGTTTGTTTGGTTTAGTTTTTTTTTTTTTTTTCCTCCTCATATCGGTCTTGCTAGAATGTCACTTTAAAAAAAAAGTTTTATACTGGAAATGTCCATCATCCCAGAAACAAGATGTGTGATAAACTTCTTATGGTAAATGTAGACCAGATCAGTCTTTACCATCTTGTAAGTCATCCCAGGGTCCCAAGGACCCACAGTGTGCCAGCAGGGGTCAGAATTGTCCCTTGGGGGGATTCCCCGGAGGGCTGTTTTCCATCCAACTCTCTTGGGTTTCTACCTACCCCCACCCCCACATGCATTCTTGGCTAATGGTTTCTCGTCTTTTTGGACTTTCTGAGAAAATATTTGAAGTGGCTTTGGGTGCTGAAATGAAACTGTATTTTCTAATGCCACCCCCTGGAGGATGGCATGGCAACCCACTCCAGTATTCTTGCCTGGAGAATCCCATGTACAGAGGAGCCTGGTGGGCTACAGTCCATGGGGTTACAGAGTCAGACACAACTGAGGGACTAAGCACAATGTCAGTTAACACCTACCATTATGAAAGTGATTTGAATACCAAAAATTGTAGGGAAGTTGTCACTTGAGAAAGGAGAGCTCTTGCCAAGAAAGGACACTTTGGCATCAGACACTCATGATTCTGCCTGGGGTTATTTTTGTTCACTTGGCGGGGGATTGGTAATAACCTCTGGCCTTGGCAGTGTCCTGGGCCACAGGCTGCTTGGTTTCTGTAGCTTCTGCCTCATCACCCAGAAGACACCTGTGGCACCATCAGAAATAAGGATTAGAGGGCATTTAGTCTTACTCTAAGGCAGGTAAGCTAAGACTGGGGGTGTCCTTACTCAGCCTTGCTTCCCGCTGACACTTACATTGTCCCAAACGAGACAGGGACAGGCCAAAACAGTCATATTCACTCACCATGTTAAAGAGCAAGCATGTTTCCCATTTGTTTAAGAAAACTAAGCTCCATGGGGACATTTCCCAACCAGATGCATTCAACCAGAGCAATGATAGCAGTGACACCAGGAGTGGGAGCCAGCCAGGCCACTGGTGTTAACCCGCTGGTAAATGGACACACAGACCCCATATCTGGCATGATTGAAAAAATGGGGTATATTTTCTAATCCAATATTCTCATGTTAAAATGTTTACATGATACATTTTTTAAAATTAGGATACAATAAAGTTGCAACTTTGTGATGATTTCTTCTTTGGCATATAAATAATTTTTATCAGTAAAGCTAAAAATAGCCATTAACGGACTGAAAGAAACTGTGTAGGATGTCAGAAAAGCAGCAGATTTGGAAAGGGAAAATAGGACTTTGAAGGAAGGGTCTACAACTTCTGAAGTGAGGACAGTTGTGTCACTGAGTGCTGCTGCTGCTGCTGCTGCTAAGTCGCTTCAGTCGTGTCCGACTCTGTGTGACCCCAGAGACGGCAGCCCACCAGGCTCCCCCGTCCTGGGATTCTCCAGGCAAGAACACTGGAGTGGGCTGCCATTTCCTTCTCCAATGCATGAAAGTGAAAAGTGAAAGTGAAATCACTCAGTCGTGTCTGACTGTTAGCGACCCCATGGACTGCAGCCCACCAGGCTCCTCCATCCATGGGATTTTCCAGGCAAGAGTACTGGAGTGCTACAACTCTTTTACAATGACTTATTTATTTGGCCATGCGGGGTCCTTAGCAGTGGCACGCGGGATGTAGTTCCTAACTAGGGACTGAACCGGACTCTGCATTGAAGTGTAGAGTCATAGCCCCTGGACAACCAGGGACGCCCCAAGCGCCACAACTCAGAAGGCATGTTGACCCACATTGGAGTATCGGCTCTGCCATCAACACCCTTCAGCCCTCCAGGGCCTGTCTCCTTATTTTTCACGGGGATGGTAGTCTATACGATCAGGGTGGGCCTTCTAGTGCATTCCTCTACAGGAATGAAGCCTCTGTTCTGTTCATCCACTAAACAGAAAGGGTTTGGGTCTGTGGAGGTCTTTACCATGGCCAAGGCTGCCAGCGGGGTCGGCGTCTCTGTCTCTCCCTTTCTATCCTCGGATACACACGAGCAGGGCCCCCCACATGCTAAGGAACACAGCCCACCCCACCCCTATAGTCCTATGTCAATGAGCCATGAACAAACCATACAGAGAGAAGCTTCTTTTTTTCTTCAATTTAATTGAAGTTACTTAGAAAAATAATCAGGCTTGAATGGCTTTTCCTGGAAGAAGGTTCATGAACATTTTCACGCTTTTGTTGGCAATGTGGAATTCAGCTTTCTTGAACAGTACGTAAGATACAGGGAGAGTTTTCTACAAGCCCTCTACTGCATACAACTATGTAAAAAAAAAAAAAATCACACTCCACAGATGTTAAATTATAGGTCCATACGCCATACTGAGCTTGCTCATAAGAAAACAGTACAGGCCGCCCCTTCTGTGCCTCACAAAGTGTAACAGACTGAAATTCGCCTGTTAACGGCCGAGAGTCAAGCTGGTTGTAGAAGATCCTGCCGCCCGTTCGTAGGGTCCAGTTGGCTGTGATGGAAAAAAGCTGGAGGAAATACTGGCTGTGGGGACTTTGCGGGAGTGATGTCAGTCCTGCTGACACAAAGGGGAAAGGGACTCTGGTCCCCAGGATCTCACAGAACAGGGCAGCTCAGATCATGTGTGTATATGTGGAGGGGAGGGCTGGGCTGTGAGACATCTGCTCTGAGCCTCACTCACCAGGGACACAGCCCCTCAGCTTCTGGCTAGCTTAGAATCAGGACTTTTGCAATCACTAGCTCAGCACTGGTCCAGACCCCACCAGCTAAGCTTTTGTTTGGGGAATTTTCTACCAGCAGGGATTGGACCCTGGTTCTTCCACACCTTCGCCACCTGGACACTGGTCTGATGAAGTTTCCACTGTCCACTGCCATCCTATGCCATCCACGTGAACAGGTAGGACAGTGAAACTCACCTGGTGGACAGCTGGGAAGGAAGGTTTCCCTCTGAGACACCACAGGTCAGCAGACTGTCCTTTTTCCCAGACCAGCTGGGGAGGCAGAGATGGGAGAGGGTCTGGAGCAGCTGCAGGAATTCAAACCCTGTGGCTAATAGAGTTGTCCAACCAAAGGGACATGTTAAGCAGGAAAGTCCTTGTAAATGCTACTCTGTACCTGGTTTTGAAGACAAGGCAGCACCTTTGAAAAGTTGCTGGGAGATGGGACACCTGCCTGTACTTTTCTCCAGCTAAGCATGCAACAGAAAGCATGTTCAGTTTTCTTAAAAAAAAAAAAAAAAAGAACAAAAGAACCAAGAACTTTTATTTTCAGGCACGTTTTCACCTATGGATTCTTTTTAACCAAGGACAGAGAGTTCTTTCTACATTCTGCAAAAACGGTTGAATCTATTTTTTTTAAGTTTTTATGGCATTAGAAAATAAACTATGAACACAAAACAGGAGGAGAAAGAGCCCTTCGTGGTTGAACCACACTGCCGTATGGTCCTGAAGGACACTCTTTCTCACTAGACGGAGAAGACGGACGAAAGAAGGCATCATAGCTGATCAAAAATGGACGAGACGCAGAAACACAAAGCTTGGGAAATCTATGTGAATTTCCACTTAGTAAAACAAAAAGGACATAGTGAACAATTCCAAACTATAGAATTGAAGAAGCACTCGTTTAAGGGTTGAGCAGTCAGCTTGCACTGAGCAATCTTAAGCTAGAATGCTGGGGGTCTAGCCGAGGCTTTGTGTCCCCTCCCTCCTTTCTGTCCACACCACCCAAGATTTCTCTGCTTCCTGCAGCAGGGAGGGAACTGTGGCCCATGTAACATCCAGAATTAGAACCACTGCACGTAGGCAAAAATTGAATTCATTTGGTAAAGTACCATCACTGCTATAATAAATCAGATGGGCACAGTGGTGTTGCTTTATTGTTGCTGTGTTTTGGATATTTTTGGAGGGAGGGGTGAGGGAAGCAATTTTTATCCTAGAAGACTTCAGATGTGCTAAAACAACCTAACCAAAGCCTACACAGTGCAATGCTAGCTCTGTGAGATAGTCTGTAAAATACAGCATCCTGCTCATGGAAAGTCAGGAAATGCCACGGACTCAATCAGTGATGCTCCTGGGGATTCACAACACACAGCAACACAATCAAGGCTCTGAAAAGTCCTGCAGAAAGGAAATGGACGTAGCTTTGTTTCCCAAAGACACTTGACCACAAAACCCTTATTTTGCATCACACCAACTCGTGTCTGGGGAGAACCTGTGTTCTCTGAAGCACGTTATCAGGAAATGCCAGAAACCTCTTTCATGAGTAGAAGCTTTGTCTCTGAGGACAGTTTCCTGCCTGGTCATGGGGTCCAGGAATAATAATACCAGAGAGAGCTGAAGTCTGTTCCTCTACCTGCAAACATCTCTATCCATCAAGGGTATGGTTGCTGTGTCCTTCGCAAAGGGGAGAGAGAGATTGGAAGAAGGTATACATTTTATAAATAGCTTTGGCCACCCTCTCCAGTGCATGCCTCACTCACATTCAATAAAATAATTTTCTCAGTGAGACATGGCAGCTGTTGCTCACTGAGCTGGCTGTGAGCTTGCTGATATAGTTTTAATAGTTTCTGTGAATAAATTATGCTTTTGTTTGTTTAGAATACTCTCACCTGTGCTATACACTGAATCAAAAAAACAAAAAGCAAAACTTATCCCCACCCCACCCCCTATTATTAGCACTATTATTATTATATACAGTCTCTGCTACCAACTCATTCACTGGCTATAAGAGGGAGATGGCTCAAACTTCAACCATGGCCTCGGAAATGAGAAGCGTGTGCAGGCGTTAATTAGCCAGGAACAGGAAATGGAATGTTTCCAGCCTTCCAGAGGAAAGAGGCGTGGATTACCATCCCAGAAGGCAGTCCTTGCTGCTCACTGCTGGTAGTCTCGAAGGTGCTGATGGTCTCTTGGCCTCTGGAGGACATGGGAGAGGGTATGCCTGTACCTGTGTGTACAAACAGTCTGCCTCTGACCTTCACCAGAGGTAGAAACGCCAGGCCATTGCAAATCCTCCGATGTCAGAGTCATGCCACAAAATTTCAATCTTTTTTACATGACAAAGAGTAGAAAACAACACTTCTAGGCGGAGACCTGAATGCTCGGCTGGAAACTACAGGAGGAGGCAGTTGGCGAATCTCTCTCTTTCCCTCAACAAGGCAGACATCACTAATTGGTTACAGCATTCTTCCATGCTGTGCCTGGCAAATCTCTTCTGGGGCTTAAAGGCAAATATTACCAATAAACTGGAATGGGCACATGACAGAGAATTGGTCACCTCTTGTGTTAGGCAAAGAGCTTGGACTACTCAAGTTCCTGCTTCAAGCATGTGGTTTTCAAATTGGGCCATATAAAATGTGAATTTATAGGGATCCAATCCTCCTGGGTTTATCCATGAAGAGTCCAAACCTCACATTAAGTCTACGGATACCAGGGGTTTGCTAATTGTCGAGCTGGATACTCTGTGTCTATGTAAAGCTTCTTGAGGGCTGAGACTATTGGTTTTGATCAGCGCTCTACCCACAGGGTCTAGAATTAGGCCTAGCACATAGTAGTTGCTCAATGAATACTTGTTGAATGTAAAGCAACAGCCATTTCACCTTCATCACAACTGGCACTGCCAGTTAAAAATTTCTGTACAAAAGCCTATTCTACCAGATTGCTAATTCTGGTGGGGGGAAAAAGCCACAATCAGCTTTCTCCTTGGGATTAGAAAAAAAAAAATCACTTTTCTTTAGCATGACATGACTGAAATCAGTTTTGGAATCAGTCCCTTGCAAAGGTGGCTCTATTTATTTCCAGCAGAATTTTAAGAATGGTGGCATCAATGGACAGCACAATGGTTATCACAGTGACTCTGCGCGGTAAGGAGAACATTCATGCCCCTGCAGGAGCTGTTTGCAAGCACAGAATGAAAACATAGATTTCTTCGGAAAAGACATTAAAATCTTGTTGCCCCCTCAAAGAAATCTATACAGAGACCATGTTTAAATAACTATAAATAACTTAATTAGCATTTATGGGATGCACAATTCATGGAATTCACCAGAACACAAAGAAGCCTCTGAGACAGTGTCATGGGATTCACGTCTAAAAAAACAAGGACACCCATCCTAGTCCCCTGCCAAGACAGCCGTCCTTCCCTAGTAAGGATTTTAAATAATTCTCACCATGCTGCTCGCAGCATCAATCCCCAAAGAAATATTAATTTACAAAATAACCCAATATCCATATAATTCTTTTTGACAAATAAAAATCTTAAATTAAAAAAAGCACGATTCTCTCTCCCCTCTCCCCGCCCACACCCTCCCCCCCACCTTCATTCCACTTTCAGGTA
>SJXQ01008373.1:579913-592660 GCA_006408695.1 Aepyceros melampus | reverse complement strand
CTTTCAGGTAGCTTGGCACTGAGTAATTGAACATTAAAAAATCGAGTTTGTAGACTTCGTACAGCTGCGTCTGGTGCTCCGAGCTGATGTTCTGGAAGAACTCTGTCGTCATCTCATCAGTAGTTCTCGTGGACTTGGCGTAGGTGGGGAACTTCAGGTAGCTGCCCACGCCCGCCAGCTGCAGGACGTAATTGGAATCCTCCTCCAGCGTCTCGTACTTGCCCACGAGGTCGTAGTGGATGTGGCACGGGTGGCACAGGGAGTAGACTGTCTGCCAGTGTTCGTTGAAGGGCTCCTCGCGCTGGGTGTGAGGGTCGATGAGATACGCCACGAACTCCTCGAACTTGACGTCGTCGCCCTTGCGCAGGGCCTCCTGCGTGGCGTTCTTGCGCTGCCGCTTGATGATCTTGGTGCCGTAGCGCTTGTGGAAGGAGGTGTTGTACTTCTGCGTGAACTTGTCCTGTAGGCGGACACCAGCCTCTCAAAGGGCTCCCGCACGAACAGGAACTTCATGTAGCTTTTCAAGCGGTGGTTGATCTCGGGGATGCTGTACTGGTTGAGGGTCTTCAGGTTGGCCGAGACGTGCGCCTCGTTGGCCGGGATCTGCATGGGGTCGCTGTACTTGCCGCGGCCGGTCAGCACCATCATGAGCCGCTTCCAGTTGGTGCACGCCACCTTGGGCACGTAGCAATAGATGAGCTCGTGGTCCTCGTCCACCACCAGGTGCTTCAGGTCGCTGGGAGTCAGCACCCGCCGCTTGCGGCTCGTGGCGCTGTTGGCCCGGCAGGTGTCGGTGACCTGGTCCCGCCGCATCTGATGCAGGACCGCCGTGCTGGAGAGCTCCAACTGCAGGGGAGACAAAAGAGGGATAAGAGATCAGTACTTGGTGCAGGATGTTGACACGGGACCACCGTCCACAACTACGATGGCCAACGCGGGCCGCCAAGGCTGCCACTGCCAACCTAGATGGCCTGTCTCCATTTGCAGTTCTCTATCAGCTGTCAGGACTGTTCTGGTTCTCCAGTCCCTGTACTCCTCTGGAGAGTAATAATAACGACCAACTCTATAATGTGCCCATCACCCTCTACATCCCAGGCATTGTACCAGAGCTTCATATATAGAACTTTTCTTCTCTTGAAAAGCTTGAACCATTATTGATTTATTGAACAACATCAAATAGCTTGCCACCATGCCAGGTAACATGCTGCTAGTCACCAGGGTTGCAGTAATGAAAAAGTACAAGGTAACTGCCCTTATCGAGCTGAAAGTCCAGCTGGAAAGAAAAGGAAACTGAGGTTCAAAGAGGTTGTTACTAGCTTGAGACCACACAGTAAGAGAGTCACTGTTCAAACTCAGGTCTGCCTGGCAGCCAAAGCTACCCACTTTCCACTCTAATCTGATGTGCAGTCCTCCCATATTCTTGACTAAGGCAGGACAGAAGCCTAGAGTTCTGGAACTGGATTGATCTATCTCAAAGCAAGGGATCCAGTTTTTCTACAAGCCTATCACTGTGTACACTGTCACTTTTTGCTTCCTCAGTACCAGTGTCTTGATTCTCCTCTGGGAACCTGCTTTCCTTCATTCTCTGCTCTCTGCCCTCTCAAGCTGCTGAGCTGAGAGAATGCAGCCTGGAGCTTGGGGACAGAGAGGAGGGCTACCATGCAGGGAGCACTAGACTGGAAATGAAGGGGACTGAGCAAAGATGAGCAGAAAGACAGGGGGATGTATTTCCAGGGACATCATCTGAATACCCAGGTCCATATGTTGTTGAAACCAGACCCCCAAATTCTGGGCTTTGGGGTTACATTAGTATATTTACTTTGGTGCATAAGGCAGTCTGTCTGGGTTATATCATTTGGAAGCAAAATATGTGGGTATTTACATGTATTACCTTTGATCTTTTCCTCTCTGCCACATTCATCTACTGAGCCACCGATCCATCCACTTAAATGTATGTTGTGAGGTCTGCCCCCTCCAGGCTGGACTGGGGGTGGCCTCGAGTTGGGAATGCAGAGGGATCAGGGAACTCCCTCCTCTAAACTGAATCAGTAGAGCCAAGGGCCTGAGTGGCATACAGGAAGCTGACCTTGCATTTCCAACTCTGGACCACAGTCTGTACAATTCATTTTAGAACATGCATGGGGCAATTGGGAAGGGCTTATATTAGAGACCTCAGAATGTGACCTTGTTTGGAAATAGGTTTTTTTAAAAATACTTATTTGGCTGCATCGGGTCTTAGTTGTGGCACTGGCGATTGCTTCGCTTCCAGGATCTTTAGTTGTGGCAGGCGTGTGTGCTAAGTCACTTCAGTCGTGTCTGTCTCTTTGCGACCCTCTGGACTGTAGCCCACCAGGCTCCTCTGTCCATGGGATTCTTTAGGCAAGAATGCTGGGATGAGTTGCCATTCCCTTCTCCAGGGGATATTCCCAACCCAGGGATTGAACCCATGTCTCTTATGTCTCCTGCATAGGCAGGAGGGTTCTTCACCACTAGCACCACCTGGAAGCCCAGTCGTGGCATAAAAACGCATAGCTGCAGCATGTGGGATCCAGTTCCCTGGCTGGGGGTTGAACCTGAGGCCCCTGCTCGGCAGTGTGTAGTCTTGACCACTGGAACACCAGGGGAGTTCCTGGAAATAGGGCTTTGGGTTTTTTTTTTAGATGCAATTCAACTGAAGTCATACTGAGTTAAGGTGGTTTCTAGTCCAATGACTAGTGTCCTTACCAGGAGAGAATGCAGAGACTCAAAGACAGAGAGAAGGCCATGTGATGGCAGAGGCAGAGGCTGGAGTAATGCGTCTACTAGCTAAGAGATGCTCAGGATGGCAGCCACAACCAGAAGTGCGTGAGGGAAAGGAAGTGTGTACCCTAGAGCAATCAGAGAGGATGGCCCTGCTGATACCTTGATTTTAAAATTCTAGCCTCCAGAGCAGTAACAGAAAATTCCTATTACTTTGAGCCAGTGAATTTGTGCTGCTTTGTTTTGGCATCTTAGGGAATTAATACAGGAGCCAAGCCTTCAGCCTATGACTTTGAGCAAATTGATAGAAAATATAAGTGCATAAGAGTGGGTAATGTTATACATGATCATATTTTTACATAGAAGAGTAAGAAAAGAGTATTAGAGCACTAAGTAGAAAGTGGGTGAGACCAGAAATCAGAAGGCCTATGCAAGACCCTTAACTTTTTAAGCCTCGGTTCTCTTATTTGCAAAATCGCAACAGTGCCACCTACTCTGCAGGGATGTAGATTAAATCAAACAAAGTATGGTTCAGCATTTAGAAAATAAGATCAGGTCTAGTTCAGGTACAAAGTATGGTACCCAGGGGCAATTTCTTCTTTATGAAAGAAGAAAAAAATTAAAACTACGAGGCCAGAACTTTCAAATACAAATTTCACCAGCTCTGTGATTTTTGTTGCAGGTCAATCCTAGGTCATGAAGTTCAATTCATATTTATTTTGAACAGTAAAACTCTGACTTTTGCACATCGAAGAGCATTCATGCCACTTGAAAAAACAAATAGACTGTTCTAAAAGAAATAGAAGGAAAAGGAGGGGGAAAGGGTGCATCAATTTTGTGCATTTAAATCACTATTGGCCGGGTTTGAAGGCGTGAATGGCCAAATGAGCAGAGAAATGGGGGTACTTCCTACTTTCCCCTCACTGTTTTCAGTTGGAGGCAATTTTATGGCTGTCTGATTCCCCAGGGAGGCAGTGTGTCAGTTAATACTGCACTCAGGACCACAAAGCCATGAAAAATGGAAACTATACCACGGCGTCGTTTTATATCCAGTTGCAGAGACAGAAAATAACTCAGAGGGGCTTTGAAATGTGGTGTTTGCGGTTTCCTTCTTTTCCATTTCCTCCTCCTTCACGGCAGTCTAGGTGGCAAATGGCGCACCTGTTGCAATGAGGCAGCACAGTCCCCTCAGGAGGACCCCCAGATCAAGAGAATGAGTATACTCCCAATCCCGAGACACATTTGCAATTGCTTCTCAGATGGAAAAACTCACCCAGGCCTTTAGTGTTGGATTTTTAAAATAAAATATTTTGTTTTTATTTAGACTTTTTAAAATGCATGGCCGCGCTTGGTCATTGTTGCTGGCTCGGGTTTTCACTCGTGCTGGGGGCTGCTCTGTAGCTGTGGTGTGCAGGCGTCTCATTGCAGTGAGAGCACGGACCCAGCAGCTGTGGCATAGGCTTAGTCGCCCTGTAGCACGTGGGATCTTCCCGGACCAGGGATCAAACCTGTGTCCCCTGCATTAGTGGCAGATTCTCAACCACTGGACAACCAGAGAGGTTCTTAACTTCTTATTTGAAAATGATTTCAGGCTAGTGTAGATTTATTAAGAGTTTAATGTATAATTTATTAAAAGTATAATGGTACTAAAGTATGCACAAATATAAAAGTAGATAGACAAGACCAAACATTCAAATGACGGATGATGATGTTTTACTGGAACCAAGGCCCTGCTTGAAACATACAAGGTCTGCTTGGGGCTGGTGCACTGGGATGACCCAGAGGGATGGTACAGGGAGGGAAGTGGGGGGGGTTCAGGATGGGGAACACATGTACACCCGTGGCAGATTCATGTTGATGTATGGCAAAACCAATACAATACTGTAAAGTAATTAGCCTCCAATTAAAACAAATAAATTTATATTAAAAAAAAACCTACAAGGTACTTGCTGTCTGTGCTGGGACAGCACCTTTGCAGTGTGGCATTCCTCCTCTATATGTCACTCAACTCTCCCACCACTTTCTCATTTCTGGTTACTATAAATTCCAGTGCCCTGTAATTCATTTGACCTTTACTTGGTCCAAATACATCATTTATATATTTTCTGTCTCTGCCCATTTCTAATGAGCCCAAGACAATAAAAATGGAGCTACACAGTACCACCAAGGCCATCAATGAACACACATGCCATAATTTCACGTGGTAGGACTAGGTAAGCAGGGGTGGCCGAGGGATAATCCAGAAATGCTTTAACTTTTTCTAAAACACAAATAAGAGTACAAAATAAAAATTTAAATTAATTCTTAGAACTTGGATCCTTGGGAGCTCTATCTGTGGACCCCTTGAACCTTCGTTTAAGAAACCTGGATTAAGAAGAGCCCTGGACGGGTCAGAGGGAGTAGAGGAATGCTTTGCCATCACGGTCAGGATGGAGCAGGAGAGATTTCAGATGGTGGCCTGGGCTGTGGCAGTTATCTCCACACTTGTTAGCAGGACCAACAGCAGGTTAGAAGTTGTAATCAGATAAACCACTGTTTCTAACCTTAAAGAAAATGCAGATCTGGTTATGTCATTTCCACACTTGTATCCTAAGCAGTTTCACAAGAGCTTCTGTAATGGTCCCAACTCTTCAGCAACTAATAACATTCTCTGAGTATCAGTTTGGGATCTAATCAAGGGACCTACAGCTCTGGGACATCAGGAAAACGAGGGAGTAAAGAGCATTCTTTGGGGGACAGTTCACTCCCTTGTCACAGACAGAAAACATGTGTCTTCTCCAACCATGTTTTATCAATTTTACAAAGAGGGTTTGTTGTGCTGATAATTATTGAGCTGCGAGATCAATCTCTCGCTCTTTAACTCCCTTTATCTCCCCTCTTTTTCTTTTCTCAAAAGTATCTGTACAAAGGACAGATGTGTGGCATAAAATTGAAATAGGAAAAAAAAGAGGGCTGTGATTAAGGATCTCCTTTGGTGGTGGGCTTCCTAGTAGCAGGGACGAAGTAGGAAATGTGATTAAATCTCATTGCTTTTATTCTCAGGAGAACCATTCCAATTGTTTAGGGCAGAAAATGTACACAGTCTTTATTAATTTGTTTTTGGCTATGCTGAGTCTTCACTGCTGCTTGGGCTTTTCTCTAGTTGCAGGGAATAGGGACTACTCTTTAGCTGCACGGGCTTCTCATTGCAGTGGCTTCTCTTATTGTGGAGTATGGGCTCTAGAGCACAAAGGCTTCAGTATGTAGCACGTGGGCTCAGCAGTTGAAGCTCCTGGGCTCTAGAGCACAAGCTTAATGGCTGTGGCTCATAGGTTTAGTCCTCTGCAGCTTGTGGGATCTTCCTCGACCAGGGATTGAACCTGCGCCTCCTGCATTGGCAGGCAGATGCTTTACCACTGAGCCACCAGGGAAAAAAATGTACACAACCTTAAGGGACTCAGAAATTTGAGTCGAGGAGGGAGACTGTTGGATTCAGTCTGCCCATGTTGGCATATTCAGAGGGTCACTTTCTTCACCAGACACTAGTATCATGCCTCACTACCACCTGTGTCTACAGGGTGATCCAGCATTCACAGAGCATGTTCACACACCGTCCCACGTAAAGGTCCCATTGGGACTCTTCCAGAGCCTATTTAGCAGACCAGCCCAAGCTTCCAGCCATGTATCATCTTTTTCTGGGCTGGCTCCTGCCAGGTATTACCAATACTTCACATGAATGGTTCTCAACCCTGAGTATGCATGGTAGTCAGCCAGAGGGCTTGTTGAAACAGTTTGCTGGTTCGCACCTCAAGTTGCTAAGTCAGCAGGTCTGGGACAGGGCCTGAGAATTTGCATTAAAGTTCCCAGGTTGTAGTTTGCTGGGGCTGCTGTAACAAAATACCATTTCTGCTTAAGCAGCAGAAATGGATTTTCTGAGTCCTGGAGGTACAGGCAGGGCTGGTTTCCTGAGGCCTCTCTCCTTGGCTTGTGTGTGTCTGCCTTCTTGCTGCCTTTTCACCTGCCCGTCCCTCTGTGCATCTTTACCCTTTGCTGTCTCTTCCTCCTCTTATAAGAACACTAGTCCTGCTGGGTTAGGGCCCACCCTAATGGCTTCTATTGAATTCAGTTATCTCTTTAAAGGGCTTTCCAGGTGGCTCAGTGGTAAACAATTTGCCTGCCAATGCAGGGGATGCGGGTTTGATCCCTGGGCTGGAAGATCCCCTGGAGGAAGAAATGGCAACCCCCTCCAGTATTCTTGCCTGTAAAATCCCATGGACAGAAGAGCCTGGCGGGCTGCAGCCCATGGGGTCACAGAGAGTCAGACACAACTGAGCTCACACACACACAGTCCTCTTTAAAGACTATCTCCAAACAGGGTTGCATTCTGAGGTACTGGGAGGTTGGGACTTCCACATATGAATATTGGGGGTGGGCACAATTCAGCCCATTACACCAGGTGATGCTGATAGTC
Source organism: Aepyceros melampus (assembly GCA_006408695.1). Classification (NCBI taxonomy): domain Eukaryota; kingdom Metazoa; phylum Chordata; class Mammalia; order Artiodactyla; family Bovidae; genus Aepyceros; species Aepyceros melampus. Next base: position 585,471 of record SJXQ01008373.1, on the reverse strand, counting down.
TGAGGACCACACTTTGAGAACCACATCTTTATCCTTTGAGGAAAGGACTATAATCTAACATCTTTCACCAATTCATAGCTAGTCTTTTTTTTTTAATTGGAGGAAAATTACTTTTTAATGTTGTGCCAGAGCTAGTCTTAATTATAGAACCCTGAATCAAGTTCGTCATCTGCTGCCAGGCACCTCCCAGGTCTACCTCCAGCTCCAGCCCCCACTCCCCTCACCTCCCTTTGATCTCCCAAAAGTATCAATTAGGTCAGAGAAAGGCTGATTCTAGGAAACCATGGACATGGCTACAGGCTCTGAGCTGTATCTTGCGTTCGCATTTAGCTGTCTATTTTTAATTTGGACATTTAAAAAAGGCAAGTATAATTAGTTGAAGTACCAAATTTAGGGACCATTTGAAAAAAGTCTTTAAAACTTACTATGTTTCATCTTAAAAAGGAAGGGAGGCTGGTTTCCCTTAAATTAAAACATCTTTTGTGGTGTTTACAATTTCTTTCAGACCCAAGAACCCAAATGGAAGGAGGAACAGCTGGTCCATTTTAGTGAGTAGAGGAGATGCAGAGGAGTGGAAACCCAGAGAAAAAGGTAAATTTAAAGGCATCCAGAGAGTGCGGACCAGCAGAACCTGTCATTAGCAACTGTCTGCTTGGACCCAGCCTCAGATTAGCCACTTGAAAATCCTAATTCAAGACCCCTTTTGGCATCCTGGTGGCACTGCCATCATCCTGTTGATTTTATTTTTTTAAATATTTATTTGGCTGTGCTGGGTGTTAGCTGGGGCACGTGGCATATTTGATCTTCATGGCAACATGGGGGATCCTTAACTGCAGTTTGCAGGATCTTTTCGTTACAGCATGCGAGCTCTTAGTTTCGGCATGTGGGATCTAGTTCCCTGAACAAGGATCAAACCTGGTCCCTCTGCGTTGAGAGCACGGAGTCTCACCCAGTCGACCACCAGGGAAGTTCCTCTGTTGAATTTTGGAATTGTGGGGAAGGAGAGGAAAATTCAGTGATATGATTTGCCGTGATTCTATTCTCTTACAGAAATTCCTAAACTCCCACCTAAGAGGCTAGTCATGGAGGAATCTGCAAAGAAACCACATCCATAACAGAAAAGAGGCCCGAGTTTATACTGGCTACCACTTTTTGAGCCACTGTTAATCCTTGCACTCTAGGGGACAGGTATTGTTAGTATTCCCAACTTATGGATGAGAGAACTGAGGCACAGGGAGAACAGGTACCTTACTTAAGATCAGGGAGCTAGAAGCTGGGGCTCGAATCCATGTAGCCTCTGCTCTGAGCCCCTGCACTGTGCAGCCTCCCAGGATCTGCAGCCCTCCCAAGAATTTACCATCTCCAGAGCAGCTGCTGGAGCCATGAGTCTCTGTGCTGGCAGCTCACAGGGGAGACTTAAATACCACTGAAGCTTGGGGGCCTCACCTAGAGATCTGATGCCATTGCTTTGGGTATGGCCAGCTCCCTGGGGATTCAAAAGCTGCCCGGGTGGAGGTCACTGTCTTAGAGGCTCCAGTGCTGGCAGCTGTTAACTAAAGCACAGAGTGGACTTGAGCGATGATCTGTGTGTGATCTTGGGCCAGTTTCACCTTCCTAGTCTTCAGATTTGAAATTGGGGGCTTTCCATCCCACAGGGCCAGAGATCAAAGGTCTAGAAGGCCATAATTCTGAGGTCTTTGGCTACATCCTTAGTGAACTGCTAGGAGTTCTATAATGCTTAAAAACTTTTACATTTAGAAAAGAAAGAAGAAAAAGCCTTTGAGCCTTTAAAGAAAGAATCTAGTCTGAACCTGTTGCAAAACTTAAAGGGTTTAGGAAAGAAGTGATTTCACATTAACAAACATTGCCAGAGAAGTTTAATTATAGCTGATTTACAATGTTGTATTAATCAGGCTTCCCTGGTGGCTCAGATGGTAAAGAAATCTGCCTGCAATGCGGGATACCTAGGTTCCATCCCTAGGCTGGGAAGATGCCCTGCAGGAGGGCACAGCAACCCACTTCAGTATTCTCACCTGGAGAATCCCCAGGCAAGAGAAGCCTTGCCTGGAGACCCCATGGGATCACAAACAGTTGGACATGACTGAGCGACTAAGCACAGCACATACGGCAAAGTGATTCATTATACATATATACATTCTTTTAAAATATTCTTTTCCATCATGATTTAACATAGGATATTGAATATAGTTCTCAATATCGGGGACCATGTTGTTTACTCATTCTATATATTTTAACCCCAATCTCCCACTCCATCCTTCCTTTAGCCTCCTCCGCCTTGGCAACCACGTCTGTTCTCTGTGTCCATTGTTTCTGTTTCATAGATAGGTTCATTTGTTTCCTATTTTAGATTCCACATATAAGTGATATCAGATAGTATTTGTCTTTCTCTTTGTGACTTACTTAGTATGATAATTTCTGGTTGTGTCCATGCTGCTGCAAATGGCATATTTTGTTCTCTTCTGTGACTAAGCAGTGCTCCACTAGACAGCATATTAAAAAGCAGAGACGTTACTTTGCCAACAGAGGTCCATCTAGTCAAAGCTATGGTTTTTCCAGGAGTCATGTATGGATGTGAGAGTTAGACTATAAAGAAAGCTGAGCGCAGAAGAGTTGATGCTTTTGAACTGTGGTGTTGGAGAAGACTCTTGAGAGTCCCTTGAATTGCAAGGAGATCCAACCAGTCCATCCTAAAGGAAATCAGTCCTGAATATTCATTGAAAGGGCTGATGCTGAAGCTGCAACTCCAATACTCTGGCCACCTGATGAGAACTGACTCACTGGAAAAGACCCTGACGCTGGGAAAGATAGAAGGCAGGAGGAGAAGGGGATGACTAGAGGATGAGATGGTTGGATGGCATCACCAACTCAATGGACATGAGTTTCCAGGAGTTGGTGATGGACAGGGAAGCCTGGCGTGCTGCAGTCCATGGGGTCGCAAAGAGTTGGACACGACTGAGCCACTGAACTGAATATTCCACTACGTACGCCACACTTTGTTTATCCATTCAGCTGTTGATGGACATTTAGGGTGCTTCCATGTCCTAGCTGTTGTGAATAGTGCTACTCTGAGCATAAAAGTTCGTGTATATTTTTGAATTATAGGTTTTTCTGGGTATATGCGCAGGAGTGGGATTGCAGGATCATATGGTAGTTCCATTTTTAGTTTTCTGAGGAACCTCCATACTGTTTTCCACAGTGGCTGTATCAAACTTACATTTCCATCAACAGTGTAGGAGCATTCCCTCTTCCTCACACCCTCTCCAGCATTTGTTATTTGTAGACTTTTTAATGACGGCCTTTCTGACTGGTGTGAGGTGGTACCGAATTGTAGTTTTTATTTGCTTTTCTCTTATAATTAGCAGTGTTAAGCATCTTTTCATGTGCCTATTGGCCACTGGTATTTTTTCTTTGGAGAAATCTCTATTTAGGTCTTCTTCCCATTTTTGGATTGGTTTGTTTTCTGTTGTTAGTTGTATGAGCTGTTTGTATATTTTTGGAAATTAAGCAATTGTCAGTTGCATTGTTTGCAAATATTTTCTTCCATTCTGTATGTTGTTTTTTGTTTATGGCTTCCTTTGCTGTGAAAAAGATTGTGAGTTTGTTTAGGTCCCATTTGTTTATTTTTGCTTTTATTTCTTTTGCCTTGGGAGCCTGACCTAAGAAAACATTGGTACAATTTATGTCAGAGAATGTTTTGCCTATGTTCTCTTCTGGAGTTTTATGGTGTCCTGTCTTATGTTTAAGTCTTTAAGTCAGTCTGAGTTTATTTTTGTGTATGCTAAGAGTGAGCGTTCTAACTTCACTCTGATTTACATACGGCTGTCTGACTTTCCCCACACCACTTGCTAAGGAGACTGTCTTTTTCCCATTGTCTACTCTTGCCTCAGGAAATTGGTTTCTTAGGATTTCAACTTGTCACCTGTTTAATTACAAGGACTGAATCGCTACAGGAGCTCATCCCACCTTTCCAAGGCAAAAAGAAGGAAAACATGCAATGGATGAGAGGGCTTTTGAGCCCTGGAAAGGGTGAGGCGGGGGTGCAGGCGACCCTGGGTGATAGAGGGCCTCTGGATGCAGCCTCCCAGCCGGGCTCAGCTGAGCTGGGAGGTGAGCTACATTTTAACCTTGGGCACTTGGAGGGCAGAAACAAGCAAGCAGAGTTGTGTTTTTTTTTTTTCAGGCTAGCGGTTAAGGTACGTCTCTTCTATGCTGGGTTTAAATTTGGTGACCTGGATTAAGGTCAGTGCCTACTCAAATGCCCTCCCAAGCCAGCAGGGAGTCCCTGGCCCACTGAAGGTGTGGGAGATACCACTTAAATCTTGGTTATGTAGTCAGGAGGGAATGGGGACCTAGCCTTTTGAATTCTCAAGAAAATCAGAAAGCCCAATTTTATGCATAATCTACATTCTCAAATGTTAACTATAATTTATTTTTTTAAAACCTCACTTTTTTAATGGTGTTTAAAAGATTTTTTAACTTGTTTGGGCTGGTTTGCCTGAGGGCCAGCAGTCGGCGCCCTCACCCAGGCTTTTGAGGACAGTGAGGCTAGTAAGGAAAAGCCCTCTCCGGAAGGGCTCTTCTGAACTGGGCCCACACTTGCCTCCGTCCAGCTGCCCTGCTCAGCTTAGGAGCTGTAAGCAATTGGGGGTGCGCTGGGGGCAAAAAACCTCAGGTGGAATGGGCCAGACTGCACAAGCTCCAGAATGCAATTAGGAAAGCTCAGGATCAGTGGTTATTAAGAGGCACCCCTGGAACCTCAGTGCTCCCCACCCCACTTTTCTTTGTAACACCTCCTTCTAACGTTCTGATTACTGTTTATTTTGTGTGGCTCTCCCTTCTAGAATGTAAACTCCAGGAGGGCAGGTACTTCTCACTTTTTGTTCTTTCTTGTGTCCTCGGTCCCTGGCACATGGTAGACACTCAGAGTTCTGTTGAAGGAATGAACAGATGCATGAATGAATGAATGGCTTGGGGGTGACAGGGATTTTAAAGGCCACAAAGTGGCTGCTGAGGCTGCATGGGCCTCCTGGTGCCTCAACCTGCAGCCCAGCCCATCTTCCCACGGAGGATTTCTGACAATATTGCAGCTGCAACACAAGAGCTTAGTATCAGCCCCGCGGCCAAGAGACCGGCAGCTGGGGTGCTTGGCGCTGGGTGGAAATGGGCTCAGGGTGCCTGCAGTGGCCTTTGATGCAGTGGAGGGTAGGGAATCTGGCACTTTCCACCTGAATGGTGAGGCCAGGAAGCAGAGGCGCGGCAGAATTATTCAAGAGGGTACCAGTGCCAAGGGACCCCTTTCAGCCTGACCAGATGTGGCTGGGGGGAGCTTATTTCCATCTCACATCAGCTGTTCGGGCTTCCGGAGGCCTGAGCAGGGTGCGGGAGGGGCAGAGGGTTGAGGATGCGGCTCTTGCCAAGCTGGACGGGCGTCCAATGAATGGGGGCCCAGAACTGAGACAATGGTGGGGAAGGGATGTGGCTCCCACGCTGCTCAGGGCTGGGGGGGGGGGGGTCGGGCCTGGGCTGCCTGGGAAAGC
>SJXQ01008373.1:569146-579761 GCA_006408695.1 Aepyceros melampus | reverse complement strand
CCTGGGTTTCCTGGGAAAGCAGCAGTCAGAGGGCAGGAAGAATGCACACCTGCTGACTGGCACTTTGGGACCCTCAGAAGTCACTGTCGGCTGGAAGGGGCGGGCTCCACTGTGCAGCCTCAAAGGGCTCACGCCACCCCCCAGCCAACAGTGACTTCTGGGGGTTGACAGCACCCCATCCAGATAGGGCTCCCAGAGGGCGACACTCTTCCGAGGCAGAGGGTAGCAACTCCCGCCCTCAGCTTCTCCTCCTGCTCTCTCCCTCCTTGGGACGAACTGGCTTCATCAGTTCTCTTCCTAGACTCACCAGGATGTTCTTCTACTCATATTTTGCCTGGATCACTTGACCCCTTCAGGTCTTAGTTATCCCATCTGTAAAATGGGGGCAACGATAGTAGTATCTCCTTCTCGAGACTGTTTAGAGAATTCAGTGAGAACCTACCAGGAAAGCACTTAGCACTGTGCACACAGCAGGCACTCAGTAAACAGTATCTCTCTTTATAATTTTAAATATTACAGAGGTGGCTGGCAGTACTGCGAGCATATCACCCTGCCTTCCTCAGCCTGATGGCACTTCTCAATCAGCAGTGTATGTCAGAAGCACAGTGCACCTTTGGTGCAATGTGGATTCCTAGACACCTCCAGAAGAAACTCTGACTCAGTGGGTCTGGTTGCCTGCTCTAGATGGCTGCCCCAGGGTGATTCTACCATGTCAGTTCCAAGGTTGGTGGTCCTGGGTCCCATTTGAAACCTGCTGATCAGACATTACTTTTACATGAACAGGATCTGCAGTGAACATCCAACACATTTTTCATCTGCAGACCTCCGGGCTCAGGGCGATTCAATATCTCACTGACATTGGTGATGGATGGAAAAAATTGGAGGCAACTCGGATTGGCAGCTGTTAAGCAAATTGGAGATCTGAAGAGCAATTTTCTAGCTATAGAGAGATTAGCTATTAATATGCATTAACAGACTGTACAGTATGCATGGAGTTTCAGAGTGAGTGAACTGTGGATTGAGAGACAAGCATGTTTCAACAGTATCCCATTTCCCTATTGTTCAAAAGGTACATTCTTGGGTTTTCATGTCTGCGTGTTGTGTGTTTCCTGGTGAGGGCAAGGCTAGTCTTTCACTAGGAGGAGAGGCAGAGGCAGCTCTGAGAGGGGGCCCCAAAGGAGCCATTTCCACCACCTTCACCCAGGCTCTTGTGTGTCAAGCTCCTCCATCTCGATCATAGTTAGAGCACCATGAATGATGTAGGTTCAACTGACTTCCCTTCTCCAAGGCTTTTAGGACAGGACCTGAGTATCTTTTGTCAAGTGCTCAATGCCCAATACATGCAGGACTTAGAGTAATAAGGAGGAGAAGGGGATGACAGAGGATGAGATGGTTGGATGGCATCACTGACTCAATGACATGGGTTTGGGTGGACTCCAGGAGTTGGTGATGGACAGGGAGGCCTGGCGTGCTGCAGTTCATGGGGTCACAAAGAGTCAGACACGACTGAGCAACTGAACTGAACAACACATTAATGCCTTTCCCCTCCCTCAAGGATGATCCATTTGGGATGCTAATGAAAGTGCCACAGAAAGACCATTTACCAGTTGCTTATGGAGAAACTTAAGAACACGGGCTTCTTCTGGGGACTTCAGGTCACTTCTGGGGACATACCCCATAACACAGCTGTACATGATGTCATGGACTTCAACCAGGGGCTCACAGATGAATAAGATCCTCAAGTTAATGGCATTAAGGGTGGGCATGGCCTTCTTTCTGTAGATCTTCAGAGTACTTTCCCATCCCTAGACCTTGGATGCAGAAGGGAATGGCAATCCAGTATTCCTGCCTGGAGAATCCCATGGACAGAGGAGTCTGGCGGGCTACAGTCCACAGGGTCACAAAGAGCCGGATATGACTGAGGGACTAAACAACAGATCCCCTGAAACACAGCTTCAGAGTCAGAGAATACTTTGTGATCACCTGAGATCACATGCTTATTTTCAGATAGAAAAACTGAGGCCCAAAGATGCTAATCCCTCTGCTCGCTCCCAGGAAGTGGGGAAGCTGGGGCTGGAACCTGAATCTGCTGCCCCTTTGTGCTGCTGGACTGTACAGCGAAAAGAGGAAGTTTCTCATCCCATCCTCCCAGCAGCGCATGCTCGGCACAAGGATGGATCCGGGAACAGAGTGAAGGGACAGCCAGCCCAAGTGCCATCTCCATGCTGCTAAAACATCTCTGTGAGGTGAGAAAACAGCCCTGCTTCCACCAACTTAGGAAGTCTTTTGATAATACATGTAGAGTCATGGTCGGTGGAATTCCTGAAGCTGAACAGAGGCAGTGACCTATTTTACTACATGCTATAGGGACCACGGGGCTTCCCAAGTGGCCCAGCGGTAAAGAGTCTGCCTGCAAGGCAGAATACTTGCAGGAGACCTTGTTCAATTCTTAGGTCAGGAAGATTCCCTGGAGTAGGAAATGGCATCTCACTCCAGTATTCTTGCCTGGAAAATCCCATGGACAGAGGAGCCTGGCAGCCTACAGTCCATGGGGTGGCAAAGAGCTGGACACCACTGAGTGACTAAACAACAAATAGGGACTGGCATAGACCCCCCTGGGCTGGCTTGATTGAAGAACACATTAAAGAAAACTGAAGTAAGAACCAGGACAAGTCTGATGATTTTTTAAGAACAGTGATTGCTGTTTGCAGATAACGTGATATTACACAAATAAAATCGTAACGGTGCAACTAGAAAACTACTAGAACTCATCAAGGAATTTGGTAAAGTTTCAGGATACAAAATTACCACACAGAAATCTCTTGCATTTCTATCCATTAACAACAAAAAATCAGAAAGAGAAATTAAGGAAACAATCCCATTTACTCTCACATCAAAAAGAAAACACCCAGGAACAAACCCACCTAGGGAAGCAAAAGACTTGTATTCTGAAAACTATAAGACACTGATGAAAGAAATTGAAGAGGACACAAACATGGAAAGATACACCATGTTCTTGGATTGGAAGAATCATTATCATCAAAATGACTGTACCATCCAAGGCAACCTACAGATTCAATCAATTTAATCCCTATTAAATTACCAATGGCATTTTTTCACAGAACTAGAACAAAAAGTTTTACAATTTGTATGTAAACACAGAAGGCTCCAAATAGAGAAATTCTGAGGAAGAAAAACTGGACGGCTGCATGTAAAAGAATGAAACTAAAACAGTCTCTAACATCATACACAAAAGTAAACTTGAAATGGATTAAAGACCTAAATGTAAGACCAGATACTATGAAACTCTTCAGGGAAAACATAGAACACTCTCTGACATAAATCACAGTAATATCTTTTCGAATTCACCTTCCAGAGTAATGAAAATAAACACAAAAATAAACAAATGGGACCTAATTAAACTTAAAAGCTTTTGCACTGCAAACTATAAACAAAATATAAGACAACCTCCAGAATGAGAGAAAATATTTGCAATCTATATCACTGATGAGAGATTAATCTCTATATAAACAGCTCATATAGCTCAATATAAAAAAAAATCAAAAAATGAGAAGACCTAAGTAGACATTTCTCCAAAGAAGACATACAGATGTCCAAAAAGCACATGAAAAGATGCTGATCATCACTAAGTATTAGAGAAAGGCAAATCAAAACTACAATGAGGTGTCACCTCACACCCGTCAGAATGGTCATCATCAAAAAGCTGACAAATAGCAAGAGCTGGAGAGGGTGTGGAGAAAAGATAACCCTCCTACCCTGTTAGTGGGAATGTGAGGTGGTACAGCCACTGTGGAGGACTGTATGGAGGTTCCTTAAAAACTAAAAACAGAAATATCATATGATCTAGCAATCCCACTCCTGGGCATGTATCAGGAGAAAACCATAATTTGAACAGATATATGCACCCTAAAGTTAACTGCAGCACAGTTTACAATGCAACCTAAATATCCATTGACAGATGGATGGATAAAGAAGAATGCGGTACATATATACAATGGAAGTGATTTGCAGCAACATGGATGAAACTAGAGATGATTACACTAAGTGAAGTAAGTCAAAGACAAAAATCATATATCAATTATATGTGGAATCTAAAAAGATGATACAAATGAACTTATTTACAAAACAGAAAAAGACTCACAGACTTTGTAAACAAATTTATGGTTACCAAAGGGGAAAGGTTGGGGGTGGAGGTAAATTAGGAGTTTGCACTTAACAGATACACATTGCTATATATAAAATAGATAATCAACGAGGACCTGCTGCATAGCACAGTATTCAATATTCTGTAATAATGTATATGGGGAAAGAATCTGAGTAAGAATGTATATATATGTATACATATAATTGAATCACTTTGCTGTATACCTGAAAATACAACCTTGTAAATCAACTATACCCTGATATCAAATAAAAATTTAAAAAAATTTAAGAATGCAGAAAACTAAAGAAAAAAAAAAAAAACAGAACAGTGACTGGGCCAGTGGAAGAAGAAAATAAGTAACTCAATTTCAGGATAGAATTTTTACAGAAAATCAGTGTCTCCCTGATCCCATAAAATGAATACTCAACATATATTGAGAGTATTTGGTTTCTCACACTGCCTAGGGAGCCTAGGATGCTGCTCAGCCAGCCTGACACAGAGATCGGAGGTCAGACTGAAGTCAGGCAGACACGTCTGGACCTGAATCCGGGTAGTGCCCCCCAAGAACCGCATGATCCAGGGCTGTCATTTCCACCCTCCCAGCCTCAGTTTCTGTATCTGTAAAGTGGAAGCTGATATCAACACATACTTTACAGGCTGTTGTGAGGTCTGTAGGAGTAAAATCTGCAAAGAACTAAGCATATCACCTGACCCACAGCTGCTCTTAATGTACATGCAAGTATTATTCAGAGTTAAAAATTCTTTCCCATGGTGGGGGGGAAAAGAGGTCTTATTTTCTAGCTGTTTCCATCAAGAAGCAGAACACAGACACTGCAGCTAGACAGCCGGAGGTTAAAATTTGGCTCCATCACTTACTGGCTATGGAGATTGGGCAATTTACTTGACATGTGGCTCAATATTTTCACCTGTAAAATGGGGCTGAGAACACCACTGACCATCTAAGGCTTGACAAGGTGGTGATAACAGCTCGCTGCATGCCCAAACACTGGGGCGCACAGCGGACTGTCCTGGAGGCATCGCTTATCTTCCGTTAAGACCACTGTGATAATGAAGAGATGAGGAAGTTCCCCACATTACTTTCCCCATAAACCTCTGCCATAAAGTGCTGACAAGGAGGGAGAGTGGCTAATGTCATTTGTCCTTTCACTTCCCCTGTCTCTCTCGGGTGGAGGCCAGACAGTGGTGAGTCCAGAGAGAAGTGGGAGAGAAAGCTTGAGCTGCATACGCCTGCACTCCTGAGTGGGTGGAGAAGGCGCTGATTTCCTGACCTCTGGGCAGGCACAACGCACAGTGGTACCGGAGCCTCTCAGCTGACCTAGCCATCACCTGGAGGTCCCACTTTATCCCTCAGAGGGCTTCAGATCGGTCAGCTCGCCTCTCTCCCACTGCCCAGCAGGTCACTGACCTCCCGGCCGTGTTCTCCAAGCCCGGGAGGGACACCTATGGCAGATGCTTCCCACTCCACCTCAATCCCTCAGCTGGTGCAGGCTAAGCAACCAAGGCCCAGGCCCTGGCGGGTGGCCACTTCAGAGCCAGATAAGGTTTGTTTTCAGGGAGAAATCTCGCAGTCTAATGATGGACACAGAAGAGCAAAGGAAAACATGGTAACGCAGTGTGGCAGCTGACAAGCGCTCAACCAGGGGTTAAGAGTGTGCCGGGACCAGATTCTCAGACCTAGCACCTACTAGCTTAGAAGCACGGGGCTCTCTTAACCTCTCTGAGCCTTTATTTTCCCAACTGTAAAATGGGCAAAGCAATAGCCCCTCTCTCAAAGGGGGTGGAAAAGATCAGCTGAGAAAAATAACATATGCCTTGACATAGGACTCAATGCTTGAGAGCTCATTGCCTCACAAGGTCAGCGTGAGGATGGAGAAGGACAGGACAGCACAGGCAATGCCCTTTCTTTGGGAGGAAATGATTTCCCTGAGAAAGGAGTGTTCCTGGGAAGCTGGAGAGAGAAGTTGTGAGCTGAGCTAAAAGGACACGTGAACCGGAGCAGGGGTGGGAACTGGAAGCACAGAGACTCAGCAGGAACAGGGAGCAGGGCTGTCCCTGCACAGGCTGTGAGCCCCCAGTGACAGGGCCAGGGTGATCTGCCCAAGCTAAAGGAGCCTATGGAGCCCAGGGGAGGCTAAGCACCCCACCCCTCGGCCTTCCAGAAAGGAAGCTTCACAGACATAATTACACTGGTGGAGAGAGGCAGCCTTTTGGGAATCTTTTTTTATACACTAAGTGGCATTCTCTGGGCCAAAGCAACAGAGAGGTTCAGAAAAGCAAGTGGGATCAGGACCTGGGGGGACTGATTTTCATGAATGAATCTCCTTCCTGTGGTGACTGAAGCTTCAGGGGAGGCTCTTGAGCACCAGGGACCAAAAGCACCTGATGACAGCCAGGAACAGGCCACCACAGCCTCCCCAGGGGACAGAGCCTTGGTGCTGCCCTCCCCCAGGCATCACCTTTCACTTCCCCCTGCCCTGCTCTGCGCACTCTCCAGGCTGGGCCCAGGGTGCAAAACCACCTGCGAGGAGGATTCTTCCTCCCCCATTTCTGTTTTCTTTTGAAAAACCATAAAAACTACAGTGACTTAAAAGAGACAGAAATACCTCCACTCTGTGTCTCCTGGACTGCCCCAAGGAAGGTACTGGGCAAAGGGTCCGGATGAGGTCTGGAGCGAAACAGAATGAGCTAGACAATTCTAGGTCAATTGACCATTTGTTAACAAGTCCATGACCCCAAACAGAAAACTACAAATTCACCTGCAGGCTCAGGTGGAAAAGGAAGAAAACCAGATGTTGCATTTACTGAGGTCAACATTTAGTGTGTACTTGAGAGTCCCTTGGACTGCAAGGAGATCCAACCAGTCCATTCTGAAGGAGATCAGCCCTGGGATTTCTTTGGAAGGAATGATGCTAAAGCTGAAACTCCCGTACTTTGGCCACCTCATGCAAAAGACTCAATGGAAAAGACTCTGATGCTGGGAGGAATTGGGGGCAGGAGGAGAAGGGGATGACAGAGGATGAGGTGGCTGGATGGCATCACTGACTCGATGGACGTGAGTCTGAGTGAACTCTGGGAGTTGGTGATGGACAGGAAGGCCTGGCGTGCTGCGATTCATGGGGTCGCAAAGAGTCGGACATGACTGAGCAACTGAACTGAACTGTCATGGGGTAGGAGAGGAGCTGGGTCCAGTTGAGGGATCAGATATGTGGACAGGGGTAGACCAGGAAGACCACGGATAGGGATCCAGATTGTGTGTGGTGATGGACCCTTGCCTGGGACCCAGAGTACTGAGACATAAATGGAAATGTGAGGATTCCTGCCTCTTTATGACCACGGGAACCTCTGCATCCATTAACGAGGTCAGGATTACCAGAACCAGACTGACAGCAGCAGGGCCGTTTGTCAAATATGGAGTCACCATTGATAACAAAGGCAGACAGAGACCCACTACGCTGGGGCTCTACCTAATTTTACCTCTGATTCTGATAACTCTGTGAGATGCAAACTAACATCTCCGTTTGACAGATAAGGAAACTGAGGCTCAGAAAGTTAAGCAATTTTCCAAGGTTGTCAGCCTGTCTTTGCTTTTTTGACACAGATAAGCCCTCCCCACTGTGACCTGGATCTTTGTGTCTGGAGCATAGTCTGCTCTGTGGAAAATGTGCCCAGGTGCCACAGGGATAGAGTGGCAGTACCTGACCAGTGATGGGATGGGAAGGCTAGGCATCTGCCATGTGCCAGGCATCCTGCTAAGCACTGGACAGCCACCATCTCACTGAATCCCCAGGACAACCTAGAAGCATCGTCCCCACTTTACTGACTAGTACACTTAGGCTCAGGGTGCTCCAACACTTATCTCAAGGCCCACACTTTGTGATTCAAGCCTGGTGGCCCAGTTCTGGAGCAGGGTCTTCAGCCTTGAGCTAGACACCCCCACGCTGACCTGTGGCTGGTTCACTTTATTTATGACCCTGATGGTCATTCCATCAGGAAGAGCCTGAAGCACACAGGCTAATCCACAGCCCAGATCTACATCAGAGGGGCAGGCATGACTTCTGGGTGCATGGAAAACACCAGGGCAATAATCAATGAACCAAGCTTTAAGGAAGGAAGCACTGATGAAATTCTCTTCCTGAAGTTACTAAACAGTTTCAACCATTCTCATAATTTATCCTCTAGTCAGCATGTTCAATAAAGATCATCTGTAACTGGTTTGAGAAATCAGATTTTCTTCCCAAGGACCAGTTTCAGTTCTGGAGGCCACAGGGTGTGGTCTGTGCCTTGTCCCCTGAAGCCACATTTTGTTTTAATCAAGTGGGGCAATCCGAAGCCTCGCAGAGCACAGGGACGGCCGCCTTTTTCCTTGGAGTTTGTAAGAGAGATTTCAGGATGGTTTACACACGACTTCCAGCATATCTACACCTCTGAGCTTAGGGAGACCCTGGCTTCCACGAGCAGTCACATGAGGAGCAGATCAGAGCAGAGCCAGTCTCTACAAAGCGCGGCCCCGTGGCCAGCTCAGGGCGAAGGGTCACGGCCACGGAGCCGGGGTCTCGCGCAGGCGCACAGCCGTCCACGCGGCTTCCAGGGACGCCCTCGATGTCAGGGCCCAGCCCCCTGCCAACCTCACTGCTGCTCCAGTGTCTGCTACAGCACAGTCAGTCTGCGTGCTCCTCGAACAGGCCAGCATCCAGAAGGGTGGGGCATTTTCTCCGAGTTTTATAGGAATGTCTAACCAGAAACATCTGGAAATACAAGGGGCTAAGCTGGATGCCTTTAGCGCGCAGCTCCGGCTCTGCCAGGCCCGGCTTTCACTGAGCGAAACTGCAAGTCTCTGGCCTCTTTCCCAGCATCCTCCTTTGCAAGATGGCTTCCCTCTTGCCTGCCTCGTTTCCTCCTGCCTGTCCTCCATCATTCACCCCTCTAACTTCCTCCTTCCTCTGAACTCATCTCAGGGTGGCTGAACTTCCTGTTCTTCCACATGGAAAGCTCCTTCCATGCAGGCTTTCAGGGCCACCTGGTTGGCCATGTTGCAGGGAGGCCTTTGGAGAGGGTAGGATTCACTGGAAGCAAGAAGCATGTTCTCATCTGCCCACTGGTCATTGCCCCTGGAACGTCCTGCAGGAACCTCCACCTCCAAATATCTGCAGGTGACTTGTCACCCACCTCGTCCATGTCCTCGCCTCTGGGAAAGGCACTGCAGTGTGCCCAGGGTCCGCCAGACTCCGGGACATCCACTGCCCACAGCCCAGCCTAGTTGCCATTAAAATGGGCCTGGGGTTGAGAGGCAAATGGACATCATCCATCCCCTGCCTACACAGGGCCTGGAATTACTGGCTCCTCAGGAGGGACCTCTCTCCTGTGCAGAGCGGACCCAACACCAGATCCTGAGATCAACTGACCTGGTCTGGTTTGAGGGGTTGGGTTTTCCTCCAGCGGTTAAGTATTTCCAACTGCTTTGAAACTAAAAAAAATTAATAAAAATAACAGAAAAGGCAGGTCCACTTCTATAGACAGGTGTGAAGTCATTGGTCCCTTTGCAAGCTGGGTCTGAACAAGCATGCCCTGGGCTCCTCCTGGCAGCAGCCCTAGTCAGGTGCCACTCTGCAAGCAGGCCCTCCAGCCTTCCACTCTCTTTGTCTTGCGAGCTACTGGTGCATGCACTGGAAGCCCTGCTGCATTTTTCCAAGGAGCTGGGCCCAGCCAGGGCTGCAGAAAGAGCTGGAGAGGTGGGGACGGGCCTGAGCCTGCATCCCGGCAGCCCCACGAACACTTACTGAGGCCTTCACCCTCACCAGTGGTGGCCCTGGAGAGCAGACATCTCAGCATCTCCAGCTCAAATCACCTCCAGCTGGCTTTTCAAAGAAATCCTGTCCCCATTCCACTGCCAAGCCCACCTTCCTAACTTCAAGTCTCAAATGCAGAGTTCCTCCTCTCAGAGCCAGTGGAGATAAGAGCCAGTCTCTCAGGGTTTGAGCCAAGTGACGAAGTTACTTTACCTCTCTAAGAATTTCCTCATCTGTTATGTGGGAATAGCAGTCGGTCGAATCAGCCTCACAGAATAGGTAAAATGCTCATAAGAATGCCTGAAAGCCAGCATGTGCTAAAGTGTTAGCTGCTGTTACTGCCACGTGACCCAGGCTCGGGCTCAATCCTGCTAGGTGGGCAGGCTCGGGGTGCAGGAGGGGCACCTTTTGAATTCGAAGGTGCCCCCACAGCAGGCAGGGCCCTTTCTTGACATCCACAGTCCGTGTTACTCCCTCCCACAAAGGCCTTAGGGACATCCCCCCTTTTCTCTTTCTTCTGTTCCACTCGGCAATCTTGAATCGATTTGGAGATTGTTTCCCTGTGTGATCTGGACAGCTTACATCAAACAAAAATCAAAGTCTGGCTTTGTGCCCTCTATACTTATATGCAAGATACTTCTCA